>JARFJB010000960.1:225000-355000 GCA_036346205.1 Vesta saturnalis
ACACATTCTCAAATGTTATTACAAGAAAGGAAAAAATGTAACGCAAGCCTCGAAAAAAAATTGTGACGTTTATGGACCTAATGCAGTGTTAGTAAGAGTAGCACAAAGTTAATTTAAGTGTTTTCAATCCAGGTATTTTGATGTCAAGGGTGCACCTCGCTCTGGTCGCCCTGTTACAGATAAAGTGGACGCTATCAAGAACTGGAAATTGCCCACAAAACAGTTTCTACCCATTTGAAAAAAGCTGGGTACACAAAAAAGCTCGATATTTGGGTGCCACACGAGCTCACTGAAAGAAACCTAATGAACTGTGTACTAATTTGCGATTCTTTATGGATACGTAATGAAACCGAATCGTTTTTGAAGCGATTGATAACTGGTGATGAAAAGTGGATCACGTACGATAAGAACATGCGAAGAAGGTCGTGGTCAAAGGTCGGTCAGGCTTCATAGACTTGGGCAAAGCCCGAGTTAACTCGCAATAAGGCGATGCTGTATATATGGTGGGATTGGAAAGGCATTGTTCATTATGAGCTTTTATCGCCGGGCAGAACCATCGATTCGGATCTCTACTGCCAACAACTGATGAGATTAAAGCAAGAAGCTGAGAGAAAGGAATTGATCAATGGAAAGGGTGTGGTTTTTCATCACGATAACGACACACATCTTTAGCCACTCAGCAAAAATTAAAATTGGCTGGGATGTGTTAATCCATCCTCCATATAGCCCTGACCTTGCACCTTCAGATTTCCACCTTGTTCGGTCTCTTCAGAATTCTCTAGGCAGTGTTAGGTTAACATCAAGAGAGGGCTGCCAAAACTACTTGTCGAGGTTTTTTTATCAGAAGTCCCAAAATTTCTACAGCAACGGGATCATGTTACTACCTACAAGATGGCAAAAAATCATAGAACAAGATGGCACATATATACTAAAATTAAAGGTAAATAAACTAAAATGTCTTGAGTTTTCATATAAATTGCAAAGAAACTTTTTCCCAACCTAATTATGTAGGGAATCCATTACTGCGGACGAAGGTGCTTTTTACAAGCACCTTCGTCCACAGTAATGGGCCTTTTCTTTTCCTTCCACATCTGTTAAATGCTTGAGTTGTTGGATGCATGCACTATATACCAACCCAAATTACGTATTATTAATATGTTGATAACCTTTAATAGATCGTCAGAAATTGTAGAAGTTTTCTTTAAAGATACTAAAATACTGATGATAGGTAAAGTATGAAAAAATGTAAAAAAGCTGGACTTGCAAGACACAGTCAAACTTATGTGTTATAAAGCTCCTATTTCTAGTGCGTAAAGTCTTCAACCATCCTGTTAACAGGACATTGCAGAGAGACCTTAATTAACATTGTAAGTAAAAGGAAATTTTAAATAAGAAATTTAAGAGAGAAACTGTAAACAATAATTTCATACTTTAGCAACTTTAAGCATAACAATGAAGTTACTGTGTCTTTCTTACCCACTTCCTAATAGGTCTCATTCGTCTCAGCGTCGTTCTGCATTTTCTTATTTTTTGCTGCAACTGCCTTTTTTCGCTACAAGCACATTTAGGTACTTTCAATGTTACCGTTTTTCTCTTGTTCATTCCATATCATTTGAATGCCATTAAATTCTCTTCTCATAGCTTCTGCATACTTCACTATCACATCGTGAGCTACCAGTTCTTCTACTTCAATTCTAGACGTTCACACTACGTTAAACTTGTTCCATACACACACTCTAGATGCAACCAAAAACTAAGGTTACACTCTGATGCACGCCTTACCTTTGTATCCGTAACCAGGTTCCGTCAACATAAAAGATTAGACCAATTATGCTTTCAGGTTCTCTTCTTTGCCGAGTATACATATGATCACTTTTAAGTTTAAACCATTTATTATGTAATACCGCCAGGCGTGTACCATCCTTACTCTGATAGAATCCTCGTTTTGAATTTTATTTTTTTATTTTATTTCCATCGAACCTTCAGGTCACTTTAATAATTCTTTAAGATAAGACCGATGAGTTCTGATCTCAATGTCTTCTGCTCATGTTCAAACTTCCTACTTTCATATAAAATAATTTTTAAAAATTCATTATTAAGTCGTTACTTTTATTGAAATTTAACTTTCCGTATAAATAATTGTAAATTTGTTAATATTATGTTTTTAAGATGTTTATAATTTACACTTAAATAACTTACTACTGACAAAAAAAATGTATTTAGCAACGCGCTTTTCGTTGTTTTATTTTCAATGGCAAACTTGACATATTTGATATCATAAATACTAGTCAGCTCTTGCGTTATCATTAATCATACCTTAGTATTAACCTTTCTTGCCATCGTTCCAGAATATTTTAGTGTATAACTCGTTTGTAATCGTACTTCTCCTTTTTATCTTTCCTTAACATTACTTTTTTACATTTTGTGCTTTATCATTTAATTTCAAACTTCCACTGCTATTCCAGATAGCTTATGTTCAATGTTCCTGTTTTGCGTTTATGAGTTCAATTCCGAAAATGACCGTCAATTTTGCTTTGTGGATCTTTATATTCCAAGAGGGTTATTATTCCAACTTGAAGGGACCTGTTTGGTTTTGAACAAATCGGCTTGCTTCGTTCTCTAGCAGTAAGATATTTATTGATTCCTCTATTTATCCAGGTAATTATAATGTAATGTCCACTTTCCTAAGTTTGTGTGGTGTGCGTTATAATTGCTTAATGAACCGTAATTTGCCTAAAAAAACAGCGAATTTTCTTTTATTAAAAATTCTCGAAATTATTAACCTTCAGCTAAATAAAAACTAACGACGCGATTAATTTTATTTTAATCTATTTTTGGACACCCCTGTGAATTGAAGTAAAGAAAATATAATACCTAAACTGTTTGGATAGCTTATCAAAAACTTTTACTTTAAAGATATTAATTGCACGATAAACCATATTTCCCTTGATCGTATTGCAATATATGTATAATTAACTGGAATCACACCTGTCCCAAGGTAGTAATAAACGTGACAGTGTTCCTAAATGGAATACAATACAAACACGGGACAAACAGACTACCATTTATCATAACCTAATGATGCAGTGTTCACACTATCAGTACTACTATCGCTTTCAAATGTTCCCTCAATTATTTATCCACCTCAAAACACATACATTTATTAATGTTACTATCGCCTTAAAATCATTATAACACCAATAACGTGAGCCAAACAAAATTAACGTACGTATAAACAGCGAAGGGAAAAAAAGTTTTGTCCATATAGTAACACCAAAAATTAAACAATTGATTATTTAATTAAGTACATTGATCCAAAAAGTTGTTGTCGTGCGGTCTAATTGCTTTGCATTAATAATGAATAACACAACATCAGATTTGTGATAAGCGCGGTAATTGTTAATTGCGTTTTTGCATGCACGTCTTTTTGTACCGAACTTAAATGGCTCCCTCGCTTGTTTAACAATGCATAACGTAACTGACACACATTATATACACGTTATTAAATGAATTGCGCTGTTCCGGGCACTTATTACATTATGCGGACTACCTTAAAATTGCAAACTATTTATTTATGACATGAACTAAATTAAATTTTCAATTAAAACTTAATTCCTATCACTGACAGTTTAAATCGCGTTTTCAGACAACACCGCAGTACTTTTATGAATATATACGGCCTATTTTTCATTAAATCTAAAATTTTCAGTTTAATAACACGATTTACTAATAAAGCTTAACAAAGCCATGCAATCGGTGGCAATTTTAGTATTGATTTCTGTAAGTATGTGCTAATGTATGCGTGTACAAAAATTACAAATTTTAACGAAACTGTATACTTACACAATTTACTTTTTCTAATTTGAAACAGTGCGTATACCTATACGGTAATTGGATTTGATAAAAATCAGCAATGTTATAGGGGAAAGAAAATTAAGTCTAATAAAAACGAACATTATAAAACTGTTCTGTTGATTTTACACATGAATCGATTTAAGTACAACAAATCTTACATACAAATTTTTGTGTTAATTATTGTAATTATGTCATGGAAATAATTAGTTTATTTTAAAACTTTGATTATTTCCTATATTTTTGATTGACATTATTAATTAATATTTTTAATGTTATAATTAAATTTGTTAATTAGCTACACAAAATGTGTTTAAATATCTCAAGTTCTAATTTCTCAATACCAAATTATGTAGTAATTTATTAATTCATTGCATTTAAGAGCGTGGATTTGGAACAAAAATCTTTCGTAACTTGCATCAATTTATTGCTTCTAAAAATATTTTCTTATTCACTTTCCACAATATAACGCAAAAGTTTTCCTTCGTGTAAGGGAAGTGGCTCATGTTTGAAAATTTAGTTTTTGTATAAAAAGAAAATAAATAATGAGTTATGTTTGTGATTATAATAAAAATATTGTGCAATTGCAATTAGTACTTTTATTTAATTTATGCATTTAGGATTACTCTTTGATAAGTTTCAGTTAAATTTAGTTTTAATATCATTTTGGAATCAGGTAAGTTCGCCGTGACCTTTGTTGTGAATTTACTTGTACGTATGATTAGCAACTTTTTTTAGGAGCACAGCTACTTACTCACTTTACAGTGTTGCCATATCGAAACCCGTGCGTTGATGCAACGTTTTGCGGTATTGTGAAGGCTATAGACCTCTTAAAGTCAAGATCACTGCGTGTTTAAGGTCAAGTTCGTTGAACTATAATCGGCAGGTGTAGAGTCTAGCGCTCTCTTCATCAGAAACTGGGTGGGCAATCCCCAGAAACAAACTCCCCGTTCAAGGTTATCTAAAAATGGAATCAATTTTTGAAAACAAAGTTACGTATCCATGATCCATTAATCTCTTCAAGTTTATCAACTTAGCCTGGAAACAGACCAAATGCATGACACATTAATCTCTTCATATAGGTGAGGAAATGATGTTACTAAACTTTCAATTACCTAATTTCGTCTGCTTTCTATGGTTTATCCAAATCTAGCCAACAAAAAGGACCAAACTCTACCCCTTTCTGTATTGTTTCATGGAGTAGTTCTTAAAATATATAGCTTAATACTAATTTTATAATTGAAGTGGACATTTACGGATTCTATTTTTGTTCAATTAGACAAATACAAATCATCTATACAGGGTGGTCCCGAGGTAACGGGCCAAAATTCATGAGTAGGTTCCCAAGGTTAAACTTTTGTGATTTAGCCCAACTTAGTTTTGTCCAAAAGATGATAGTTAAAGGGATAAAAGGTGTGAAATGAAAAATATAATTTTAGTTTTTTTTGATTTATTTATAATAAGTTCTAATGGAGTTTGGAGTTTCTTGGGCCGAGGAATTGAAAATCTATGAAAGTCTCTGTACCGTTTTCGATATTTTGGCTTTAAACATCCAATGCGGATAGTTGAAGTAAATGAAACATCTTAGAAATCTGATTGCTTGTTAAGAATTAAGTATGGTTATGAACGACAAAGAGTAAATACTAGTTTCAAAATATGGATGCAATTATCAACGCGTTTATTATAAGATTATATTTTTTTAAAGCAAACATTCTTATCGCGAAATTACTCAACTGCATTTACTTCCCAGGTGTTTATAGCTTCTCTGTAAACAATTGATTTTATGTAACCCCAAAAACAAAAAGCCATGGGTTAAAATCAGGGATGCGAGAAGGCCATCACATACAACCAAGGATCCGGAAAACTTTGAGTTCATCTTGCGAGTGTTGCAGGAAGTCTAAATACAAGTCATTGGGGGAAACTCATGTAGACCCAGAAGGTGGATCTCGATACCAGACCAAACATTTAACTTGAATTCTCGCGACGTTCAGTGACTAAGTAAGGATAATCATTATCCTATATGTGCTTGTTACTAAAATTGAATACTTCTCCACGAGTAAAGGTGCTTTCATCGGTAAGTAGCATATTATTTAAACACTCGTGGTCAAGGTTTTGTGGAGTGCGCTTAAAATAAGTATACTGCAATTTACCTGGTCTGCTGCTGAAAAGTATTGTACGGGTATAAAATGACAGGATACAAATTTTCCTTGTGGAAGATTGTTAGGTCTGTTTTAATTACAGTTCTGGATTTTCTACCAAACGAGTTGAAATGTTTTCTTCTTGGTGTACTGTAATATTGTAATTATGTAAGACTAGTCGAAAACGTGAATATTTGATTTTCGTCGAAAGCGTACTTAAAAAATTTTTACCGCTAAATTAATAATACTAGATAGCTGTAATTTCAAAAATCAGTAATACAGTTAGATGTTGCGAACTATACTAGTATGTATTTTTTCAATTAGATAGATAAACAATTGAGCACATTTTGGATTACTAAATATTAAAATAAAGAACAGGTCTTAGTTTCGATAATTAGATAAAAACCAAATAATCAGTATGGTTTTAAATCTAAATTTACTTGAACTTAGAAAAATAAAAGAATTAACTATTAAATGCAGTGCTTATTTTTTATTAATTTTAGTATTTATTTAACAAATCCTACTAATCTATTTATTCTGTGAAACGGTCTACCTACTTAACAGGTTTCTAAAATGTAATGAAACGATTTGTATGAATAGCGATATTTAATTAATAATGTTATTTTAAATATGAGACTACGTGTAGTTGCATAATTGCATAGTTGTATACTTTGGAAATTGCATAGTACTGGCAAACATGTATAGTTGTATTGTTGGATGGTTTCATTGTTGCGTTGTTGAATTTTTGAATTGTTGCGTTGCTGCATTGCTGCATTGTTGTATTGTTGCATTGTTGGATTTTTGCATTATTGCATTGATGCATTATTGCATTGTTGCATTGTTTCATTGTTTCATTGTTTCATTGTTTCATTGTTTCATTGTTGCATTGTTACATTGTTGCATTGTTGCATTGTTGCATTCTGCATTGTTGCACTGTTTCATTGTTGCATTGTTGCACTGTTGCATTGTTGCATTGTTGCATTGTTGCATTGTTGCATTGTTGCATTGTTGCATTGTTGCATTGTTGCGTAGTTACATAGTTACTCAGCTGCATGGTTGGACAGTTGCATAGCTACATAGCTGCACAATTGCAGTTTTATATTTGCGTGGTTGCAATGCTGCATATAGTTGCAAAGTTGAATGTTTGAATAGCAGCATAGTTGCATAATTGCATATTTTCAAAGTTGCAATTACATTCTTATATAATTGCGTAGTTGCATGGTTGTATGGTTGCATAGATTCATTGTGGTATAGCTCCCCAGTTGTATAGTGTGATAGTAGGGTAGCTGCATACCTGCATAATTATATAATTGATATAGCTTAGTCGCATAGTCGCGTATTTGTTACACAGTTACATTATTGTATATAGTTGCATAGTTGCACGCTTCCATACTTGCATAATTGCATAGTTGCATAGTTGCATAATTGCATAGTTGCATAATTACATAATTGCATAGTTCTATAGTTATAAATTTGCATAGTGGGATGGTAGGTTAGATGCATCGTTTCATCATTGCGTAGCTGCATAGTTGCATAATTTCACGTTTGCCTAGTTGCATAACTTTATAGTTGCGTAATTTCATAGTTGTATAGTTTTGGAGTTGCATAGTTGGGTAGTGGGATCGTTCCACAGTTCTACAAATGCATAATTGCGTAGTTGTGTAGTTGCATGGTTGCGTGGCTGCATTGCAGTATTGCTGTATAGTTGCATGGTTGTGCAGTAGCGCAATTTCATAGTTGCGTATTTTCATAGTTACATAGTTGCATGTTTGCGTAATTGTGTAGCTGCGTAGTTGCATGGTTGCATAGATGGACAGTAGGATATTTGTATAGTTCTTAGCTGCACAGTTGCATAATTATGGTGTTGCATTATTGCTTTGATGCATAGCAGCATGTTTGAGTAGTTGCATGTTTTAATAGTAGCGTCTTTGTCAAGTTGCATAGTTGTATAGTTGCATAGTTGCATAGTTGCATAGTTGCATAGCTGCATAGTTGTATAGTTGCATAGTTGCATAGTTTCATAGATGCATAGTTGCATAGCTGCATAGTTGCATAGTTGCATACTTGCACAGCTACATAGTTGCATAGTTGCATAGTTGCATAGTTGCATAGTTTCATAGTTGCATAGTAGCATAATTGCATTTTTGCATAGTTTCATAGCTGCACAGTTGCATAGTTGCGTAGTTGTCTAGTTGCGTAGTTGCATGATTGCATAGTTACACAGTTGCTTAGTGGGATAGTTGCACAGTTGTATAGTTGCAAATTTACATAGTTGCATGGTTGTATAATTTTATAGCTACAACGTTGGGTAGTGGGTTAATTAAATGGTTTCATCAAGAAAAATTTGATACCCATTCGGTCGTATACATAATAACTAAAGAACGAGTAAATTTATTGTGCTAAGGTTTTTACAGTTTATATAGTTCGGTCAGTAAGGAACCCTACTGGTTATGATAAAACGCATTCCAATCTTATGAGTGGCGTCTCTGTTTTGGATTTTAAGAACTATTTTTAAACAAATGGACCAATTGGGTTGAATTTTGGTCAGGTTTAGTATTTTAGGGCAATTATTCTCCTCCTTTAGTAGGATTTCATCCAATCTAAAAGATACAGTAATATGAAGTTTCTTCACAAAATTCTCCAATATGTAATGCATGAACAAATACAATGCGGTCACACCATGTATGCAACAAAATATCTTAAAATCGCTTATTGATTATGGTTAGCGAAGGTACTCAGAATGTAAGACACAAAACCGCACTTCGATTCCTTAAAAACGTTTAGCACAGATTTCACTAACACAGGGACAAAGAGATAATCTAGTGACTTTTTTTACCGAAATGGGTATATAGGATGTGAGTTCTTCATATTGTTTCCTACCAATGGTTGTATTTCTTTAATAGTACGGAATGTGGAACAGTTCACTGAAGTGAAGACGATGATGAAATCTATAGATGAAATACCCACAATTACTTAAAGTAAAATAGGTAAAAGAGCAACGTAACATTAGTGCAGAGACTTTAGGATTTGGCTCACAATTAGATAATGTAAAGCAGAAAATTGGCACAATTGATCTACTTAATGTTCTTAATAGCATGCTAACTTGTTATGTCGACGTCTTATAATTTCAGAGCCTCAAAATTCTGCGAAGCGTACGAAAGTCCTGGAAATGGTCTGACAGTATATCGGATAAACATAATACGATGTATTTGGGCTTAAACTATAAGTAAATTTAGTGCCCTGAACAGGGTACCAGAAAATCCTAGGGTTTCGATCCCGCAGGCTGACCTTAAGAAAAGTTGAGATTTTGGATAAGCTTCATAACCTGACAAGGAGCGGTTGTGTCGCATTTTATTCTAGAATTACACAAGATGTATTTACTTCGAAAATCTCGCTAACGCTATGCACATTTTCAGATACACAGCAGTATTCCAAACTCATAATTTGTTTAGAATTGCGATGCTTTGCTTGAGCAAGAAACATAAAAGAGTATGTGGGCTTTTCCCAGCTAATTTACAGAAGTAAGTCGAATCGGGTAATGCTTTAGGCGCCTCCCTGGCTCAAATCGGGTAAAAATACGCTAATAAAAGATGGTGCACTGGTACAGAACAGGGAAAAATACGTGAACCTATCTGTGCAGCCTCCTGTAGGCTACATACTTCCGTTGCTATCCCCTTAGGGCGAATCTGAAACATACAGTACAAACCTAGTAATTATAAAAATAGTAATTCTAAATTTTGTATTCAGGTGTGATTTATCTTAATTTTAAACAAACTCCTCTATAACAAACAAAATACTTCCCCGTACCACACAAAATTAAAAAACACCGAGCGCGTTTAAATTGCCAATATGTCATCTTCAACGGTTGACTGCAGGTGTATTTTGTTTGTTACAGAACGGAATTATCAAACATAAAATTGACTAATACCCTTTTAGCATCTGTAAAATGTTCCTTTACAAATAATCAAACGCATAAAAGAAACTCAAATTACCTTTAACAAACGTCTATTGAATCAATGTAAACTGTCCAAGTACACATTACTAAGTTTTAAAACAAACATTAAAAGTTCCTGTCCACAGATATGAACTCCAAATTCACCATTTAAATTCACAAATAGTGCCTATTTCCTTTTATATACTATACACTGTCGGGTGATAAAGAAGGCGACACACGCTCTTCAGTTAATAAGAATCCTAAAAAAAATATAGTGGGTTTAGCATGTAGTCACCAGCGGTCAACGTATAAAACTCAGTTAAATTTAGTAATGCTCAGAATAAGCCTCAGATATGACATATCTGAAGAAGAACTATATTTATGATTCCTTGGCTGAAGGCCTTAACACCTAAGTATAAATTAACAATTAAATAAATACCAAGCTATTATCAGTTTTTGATAAATCGAATTATAGCCTAAGCTTTTACACACAGAGCAGTATGTATGGATCACCTTGTATAAGTACACTAATTTCCTGAAACGGTAGTTGCAATGAACTAATGGCAACTTTACCTGTAAATTTGACAACTGACTACTGTCCAAACGGTGTTGTCAATAATGCAAAAATGATACATACATACATAATACATACACGAGCACCTTGAGTAAGTAGCCTAAAATGTTTATAGCTTGTACACTTATACTGAGTAATGTTTATCAAATCGTAGACAGGACACTTCACCGTAACTGATACCCACCACTCGATTACTGTTGTCGTTTATTGATTGGTTTTCCAGGGCTGTGTCACGTAATAAAGCAAAGCATAGTGCACCGTTAGCTTAGTTATAGCGCGATTATCCGAAGGTCTTATGTGGTTTAGTTGAAGTATATTAGGCCAAGGATGATAAAACCCCCTTTAACTGCCTTCTGTGCCGGAGTCGTCGTAAGCCTACCGTTTTTCGCTTCGAAGACCAACGTTGGAGAAGTGTACGACTAGCGTGTATGAATCCAGGTTTCGAAAAGTGGTTAAGTACTGACGAAGAGGTCAACCAGAACGTACCACAAGGAAAAAAAACGTAAATAAGTAACGCGACTTCTGTAGTAGTTATGGAAATGATCAACAATATAAAGAATTAAAAAAATTGAAGACTTACCTCCTAAAGAAACGATAGGTCTCGTAGTCTTTAAGGAAACATAATCATGTTAAACGAAAGAATAAACTCTAATCAGTATAGTATTAAAGTCATGTCATCTTACAATATGAATTTTGTAAAATTACAGAAAATGATTTATAGCACATGCCGTTCCCTTCAAATGTAATCTTCAACAGACACTAATTAGGCAATATGGCGTTAACCAAAAGAATCACACGACCTTTTAAGTTTACTCTTTGACCAAATAGATATTTCCTATTTATCAGAAATTTTAAATTTGGTACCTAACGGAAATCATGTTATACGCGGCGTTACCGCGTCCAGCTTTTATGGTAATAAATAATGTGTGTTTCCTACCAGCCGGTACATAAACTTCTCAAAACGTAAAATAATGAGTAGCAAGTTCCCGAATTGTAAAATGGAAAGATGATTCACATATACTCCAAAAATCTTGTATAGTAACCAAGACCACTACAACCTCTTTCGCAATACGTTCAAGATAAAAATAGGCAACATTGTAAAAACAGCAATAATACTCTGTCAGATACATTTTTTATTTTAGTAGATTAATTTTGATCTTTATTAACATTTATAAGCTACTATAAATAACTAGTGAGTGCATCTAGTCCTGCAATATAAAATTTAAGCGCTTTGAACCTTTGAAATTATCTTATCAGCGTTTGGGCATTCAACATTTTGAGAATTCCGTGCTTTGGTAATTCGGCGCTTTGGTCACATTCGGCATAATGGTCCAATATTGAAATTTGGCGGAATGGGCGTATTCGGCGAAATGGTCGTCGTCATTTTGGTGGTTTAAGACAATTAAAATATAGAGTCGGCGTTTTGGGAACATGGCATAACATCCAGGTCCCGAAAAGTAAGGAACCTTTGATATGTTATTAAGGATATTGAACGTTTATGCAAATGTTCAGTTTTACAATGTTTAACTCGGGCTACATTGCGAGATCAACAATTTTTAACTGCATTATTTCCGTTTTGGGCATTGTTTCGTATTTCTGTGTAGAAGACTAAAGATGGAGTAACCTATTTATATCTAGATAGTGTTCAAAGACATCTTGAGCTTGTAAAGATTTTTAGCAATATTTTTATGGAAAGATATCCAAAACCTGTAAAAGTTTTTAGCGAGGTTTTTACGGAAACTAGTTAAACAATTTTTAAGGCTAACAATCGATCAATTGTTTTAGGAATAAAAACGTGTAAATAGTATTTATCTTGTTTTATGTTATATTACTGGCTTATTCCAAAAATTATGTTAAGAATGTTTACATTGCAGTTGTGCTTTGCAAATAAAATTATTACGATGTATCTTTAAAAAAAAATTTATATATTTTGTGCTAATATATTAAGAAAAATTTTATTTCCAGGAGAAGGAAGTTGTAATTCCAACGACGGCGTTTCCGAACTTCGATACGGGAAAATGTCTGGTCCGGGTGGTAGTGGATCGGAGGACGAAAGCGGTACTGTAAATTCCGGACTTACGGAGGGTGAAAATTGTAAGAAAAAGCATAGACGCAACAGGACTACATTTACAACATATCAACTACACGAATTAGAAAGAGCATTTGAAAAAAGTCACTACCCTGATGTATACAGTAGAGAAGAACTTGCAATGAAAGTTAATTTACCGGAAGTCCGAGTACAGGTAAATAATAATTCTTTTTTTTATTTAAATCTATCTAGAAAATAACGCATGAAAAATTTCGTTTTTATGTTCAACGCTAACAAATTTTCCATAAAAATAATAATTTTCTCAATAAAGAAAATTGATTACATTGGCGTAACAAAATGTTATCGAAAATCTATATAGTCCTAACAGGAAGTGACTCTATACGCGATTTAACTTCGATTGTTTTGTGCTAAACGTAATACGTTTGATCCGGAAAGTTAAAAAAATGGAAAAATTGGTTGTTTACGTGCATGCATTTTCGGGAGACGGAACTATTGTGTAAAAGTGGTATTCCTAAATGCAAGAGTGGGATAAAGCAGTTATATAAATGGGGGTGGGTCGGTTGTATATGAGAATGTGGTGTCGTATAAGCACGCCAACTTGGAGTTAGTCACGAATGTTACCCTTGTTTTGATTATTTATTGTCTTCTTTATTCATTATATTTATTTATATCCGTTGTAATAATTTCATTTAGATTTATTGGTTTAGTTCTCCCGCTATCGAGTATCATACATATAAAAAAAAATTCTACATGAAAGCTCTTAAGAGGAAACTGTGTTACAATTTCAGAAAGTAATTGTTTAAAAATGCAAATTAGCGTCAAATAAAAATTAGGTCGACATTAATTTTCAGGAAAATGTGTTCGTGATAACTAATCATAAAATACAAAATTAAATTAGAACGTTAAGTGACAAACGTTTTCAAAACGAAAAGTTCGACCTAAATTTAGATTAAGTCATTGTTATTACTTTTCTTTGGCACTAACACTTCAATGACACGTATATAAAACTAATTCAATCATAAATGAAAATTCGAAATTATCCTTAAAACGCAAATAAAGAGAAGGATTAAGGACTTTAATTTATAGTTATGGAAATTTATGTTATTGCGGTTAAAATATAAACCCCTGACGCAAATTCTTATTTTCTAATTATTTAATATAAACAATTTGGGGTTAAAAAACATGCAATGTATATTTATCAGTATTCTGGATCTAAAACATTTTTAATTGAAATATAGTGTTGATAAACGCAAAAATAATAAAATTTTACACGATAAAATTATTTAAAAATGCTCTATTTGAGTATATTGTTTTGGAGTAGAGTATCTTAAAGTTGTATCTAACATAATCAATGTATTTATTTCTAATATGCTTCACTCACGCTATAAACTTAAATCATGAATAAAATATATGGTGTGTTGTATACTTAATTGTAGCTTTTATATTCAAAACGATTTACACCTTCTATAATGATATCAATGAAAATCATGAAAATGTACTTTTAGTGAACTGAAAGGTGTAAAAAATTAATAGACCAATTACACTTTCGTTCCCTTACGAAACTTTACGTCAAGCATTGTGTATGTCTGACATTAAAGTTTTATCAACTTGTTTACCTTCGAACTAAGTACATATGTAGATATGAAAGGTTATGCAGTATCGCTAAACTGACTCATTAACTCAATTTATGACGTTGGAAAAATTTCTCCGAGGTGTGTGTGAGTGTGAGTGTATTCGTACGTGCATGTGTGTATATGTGAGTGCGTTCGCGCATGCGTGCACGTGTGTGTGTGTGTGTGTGTGTGTGTGTGTGTGTGTGTGTGTGTGTGTGTGTTTGTGTTTGTATACTTGAAATCTCGTATTTAAGCTTAATTTCATTTATCCTAGATCTGATTAGTTTTTGGGAGAAATCCAGCGGCGGACTTTCGGGTTTATTAGACGTCGTATTTGGTTTTTACCAAATATTTCTGAAACTGCATATTTGAAACATAAAAATACCGGCGTATATATTCTAAATGACAAGCATTATGCATGCCTTACTACAAAGCTTTGCAAACCTTTTTACCTTTAAACCTACATAGTTTAAAGATCCCTTAGTGGAGGTGGCATTGCTTTAGTGGTTCAAAATTCTAGTAACCACTAGATTCCTGACATTTCCGTTTGTGTCTAGATCTCAACCCCAAATACAAAAAAAAATCTACATACCGGGTGGCTCAAAGGGCTTATAACTTGAAAACTAATTAACGTTTTTTTTAATTTCGCGTGTTTATATTAAAACTAATTTTCAATCCTTCCGGTTTTGCCGGAAATGAATCAGTCTTGATTTTTAAACGCAACGCCCGGTATATTTTTGTGTATTTGGATTCTATGAGTTACAATACATACAACACAAGTGTAAAACGTCAGTTCGATAGACAAAGTTAGGTTTTTCAAAAAATTGTTTTTTGTTTTTTGACTTAGACGTCTAAGACACAATTCAGAGTACTCAAAAAATATCACTTTGTTCTTAAAAATATTGTTTACCTTCAATTTATTGCACATCAATTTAAGTCACAATGTTCAGTTATTTAAGCAAAACTCACTTATTCCAAGTGAAACATGTATTGGGCCACTCCTGTTTCATAAAATGTCAACATTACCTTTGAAATAAGCGCATATAAGTGAAAATCAATAATTAGTTTAATATACAACATAGGTATAAAACTAGACAATGAATACTAAAATATGTTTTGTTAATGTCCTATTAAATGGTCGAATTGTCGCCCGTTTTCTGGAGCACACGAATGAGCTAGATTCATTGTATACCTTAATACTTCCATCAATTGAATTCTCTTTCTCTTAAATCCTACAACATTATACGTGGTCGTGAGTACACTTCATTTATAATATAACCTCACAAATAAAAATCATTTAGTGTCAGTTCTGGAGATCTAGCTGGCCATCTGATAGACTGGACATATCCAGTTCTGTCCAAATCTGTTAACTAAATAATTTGTTACAATAGCCGCGTTGTGCGACCCACCTCCGTTTTGTTGAAAAAACACATTTTTAGTATTTTCAGAAATACATTGTTAATATCCTGTTCAATTTCTAAAAGTGAAATATCGTGCACCTGTAAGAAGCAATTATTTCGGTTCCTAAAGTTCCCATCCAAACATTGAAGCCAACAGGTTCTTGAAATACAAATTCACAAAGAAAATGCAGATTTTCTCTAGCCCAGCATCTTAAATTATTTCTGTTAGACATTCCATTACTGGTAAACCTGGATGGTCGAGAAAAGACTTTGTATTTAACATAACATAAAATTACCTTCACACCATTCCCTGCGGGGTAGGTAAAACAATCCCTGCCTCTTATTTGTTTTTCATTCGCAATCTTTCTCCATACTTTCATATCTCGGCATAATATTGATTTAATAAAAAGGACTTAATTTTCGTTTTAACAAACCAAATTCTAGGCATACCTCCCTAGCTTCCGCAAGATTCATACATTGTCTTTGACTTTTCCTTTTATTTTTAAAACTCCTTGCCTTTCTTTCTTTTATCATACATGCTACTACATTTAGCCAAGTTTTACGCGGCCTACTAGGTCCGGCCTTACCTCTAGCATCATCCACATATATTTGCTTCATTAATATTGCGTTGTTCATTCTCTCAATGTGACCTAACTAACGTAATATGTACTACTTTTATATCTTTTCCTCGCCACACTCCGTCATTATACACTCTTATCTTATCTCTTCTTGTTTTACAACATTCCCTTCTTAGAAATGTCATACCCATGGCATTTATTTTTCTTTCGTGCTTTTTTTTGACATACCAATGTCTCACTTCCATACAGCACTGATGGGATGAACACGCCATTATAGATTGTTCGTTTCGCAGCTAGGCTCATGCTTTCGTTTCTCATTATCATCCACATACTTCCAATCACTTTCCTTCCAGCATTGACTCTTCCTCCAATCTCCCCCTCCATTATACTCTCCTTTCTACCTTCTCGATTGAACACCACAATCTTAGCTTTGTTCACATTTACTTTTAGGTCCATGCTCTCATACACTGTATCAAACTTCCTCAGAGCAGTTTGTAGCTCATCCTCACTGTCACTTAATAAGGCTCTGTTATCTCCGTACACAAGAACTCGTACGTTTAAATCACCAACAATTACACCATTTGTATCGGAAACTAAATAAGCCTAAAAATTAGTTAAATAGGATTGAAAATGCTTAAACTGTATTATCGATATTTTTATAGATAGAATATGATAAAAAGCATAAACGTTTATATGACTTATATCGTTGTTGTTTTTACAGTAGTAGTACACGGGCATCTTCGCCACTATTTTGTTTTTTTGTGACGTTACCTCTGCGGCACCTTTCCAACCACTTTTTTTATATATGCCCACGTGGGGATCGTATTCTTCACCTGAGAATAGAAAGACTTTATTAAATCTGTATTTACTAATGTTTAATTGGGCCTGTTTTATCAAAGGAGATTGCATAATTGTTATTAAGATTATTATTACATTTCTTTTAATACCCTTCTACAGATTGTGACCTTTTGCTTATACGAAAAATTTATTTATACACTGGGGGTTGTATTCTAAAAAGGGGTCCTAGTCTTGTAATACATGAATCTGTTCGTGGGCTTCGCCCCTGCCATAAAAGTTGTATTCTAGTAATGGGGAATGATTAATACATAAGACATGTAAAGATGACAAGTGTTTTCATAATAAAAAGATGTTATTTAATCTATGTTTATTATTATTAATTCTTATTAGGGTTGTTTTGATTTTTATCAAGGATATAAAAACCTAGTCCTTAAAGGATTATGTTCTATGCAATCTTTTAGACCTCATTTAAGCGCTAGCTCAAATGTTTTCAAAATCTGCGGTTAGCATATTGTATTTATGACTATTAATTATTTTCTATCTGTGGTTTAAATATCATTCTGATCTATATTTCTTTAAGACCTATTTTATTTTACAATATATTTATTATGCAATGAGAAAGTCACCTTCAATATTATACATAATTAAAAATGAGTAATTAAGTTGCCATGCTTTAAACGATTTTCCACCTTGAGAACGTTACATTATATGTACAAGGTTTAAGCATAAATAAAATGCATTAATACGATCAATGGTTACATGTGCAATATACGCTATTTTACGATTCATTGTGTACTCCCTTTAATAGTGGTACCAATTATCAATTAAAAGTAAAATATTGAAAGTCGACTGCTAAATTATATACTCAAGGTTTAAGTGGAAAATAAAATTGCTTTAATACGTTAGTTAATACACATATGCATTATAGGCTGTTCTACGTTTCACAGAAAATAAATGCATTAAATGGTTACACATGTGCATTACAGTTGTTTGTTTGTTTTACGCTTCATTGTGTGTTTTCGTCTATATGACTCTTTAAAATCAATTACATTACTTTTAACACCTAGATTAAATTACGTAAAATTCATTATTGATATGGGATGTCATACTCTCTTTAAAAAACAGTAAAATATATTCATAGCTTATAATACCTATTAAAAGTAACTACTCTTTATTTATATAAATGAGGGTCGCAAAAGGTGTTACGTCTAATAGTAAATTATAGAAATCGTCCTCAGATCTAGGTAATCCATGATCTCCTATCTTAAATATTATTGTGCAGACATTTTCGGCAGTCAAGACTTATGTTCAAAATTAAGCGCAGCGTAATTTGACTGATCTAGATCTTCATAGAGAACATCACTGCCAGCATCAACTTCACCGTTCTCGTCTTGAGCGATTCTATTGTTATAGCTTATTAACAAGTAAAAACAACTAATAGCCCTGATACTGCTTCAAAATAATAATACTCATTCGATTGTAATTATGCTTTGAAGAATACATGCAGCGGGTAATGTACAATATTTATTTGCCGCTATTATTATTATTATTACACAAATATATGGGATTATTCTTAAAATTAGGTAATTTCTCCACACTACCTTGAAATACTACATAGGCTTTCAATTCTTCTTCACCCCTGAAGCTGTACCGCATACATCTTTCTTGAGATTATCGAATACCGGATCAGTAGCATTTTTTCTAATACACAAAACAACATCTTCAATATAGCGGTGTATACGCCGAAAAAATGTCTTGTATCTTCTTCTTTAAGCTAGATTTTGCCTCTATACAGCACACAAGCTCTATCTTAGCTGAATTACCTCTTTCAAAAAGTGGTTATAATCAAATAAAGTATACCGGCCTCTTATTACACCGCTATCTTTTTAATCCTCAAATCTTTAACGATAAGGGTCCGCCATGTCATGCTATCACATAAAACGGCTTTACATACAGGTTCTGTCACGGCTGAAATACATCTTGTTGAAAAAAGCATTTTAGACTTATAATAGTAGAGTGTTGCTACAGAAAAGAAAAAAAGTTTATACCACGCATAAATCTACAGCGAGAATTTTACTGCGAGTAACGTTTTTTCGAGTTATGGTGGACTGATCTTTGTGAAATGTGATCTTTAAGTAATCACAGTAACGGGTGCAGCTACATACCAGGGGTTATAGATGTGTCTAACATGAGGGTTTGGATATGGGTTCTTAAAATGAAGACTGTCGCATCTGAAAACATTCACCGTTGTTTTTAAGAAAAGCGATAATCTTCTTCATATAGGTACAATATTGCAACGCCAGGCCTTCGGAGAAGGCTGTTTGAGCGACCACCACCCCAACCCTCCCCAAATATAGCGCAATTGTAAGACAGGTGTAAGGTGTCGCAACTTATTCTCGGCTCTTTGCCCCTTGTCGTGATCGTAACCTGTTCGTATGCCTTAGTGGATTGTTGTAGTACCCTTGGCGGGAAAATTTGAATTCGTATTATAATAAGAGGCCTATGCTAACTTGTAATACAGGTGTGGGGTTGCGCAACTTGCTCTCGGAGCTCTGTCCACTTGTCGAGGCCCATTAGCGGAAAATTTGAATTTATATTTAAGTCTCTGCAGGTTATGGCTGGAAATATAAATTTGCATTGTAATAAAGGGCATAATGCTAACTTGTAAGACAGGTGTAGGGCTTAGCAACTTACTCTCAGGACTTTCCCCCTTGACCAAAAATTTGAATTTATTTGCGGCAGCATTTATGATGGGGAAATTTGAACTTGTATTCTAATAAAGAGGCCTAACGTTAACTTATAAGACAGGTATAGGGCTTCGTAACCTGCTTTCGGGGCTTCGCGCCTTTGGTGCGCAATTTGAATTTGTATTGTATATTAGTGAACAAAGTATGACATCCCATATCAATAATCAATTTTACGTAATTTAATCTAGGTATTAAAAGTAATGCGATTGATTTTAAAAAAGTCATCCCTAAACTAAAACACACAATGAAGCGTAAAACAAACAAACAACTGTAATGCATATGTGTAACCATTTAATGCATTTATTTTCTGCTTAGACCTTGTACACATAATTTTAACTGTTGACCTTCAATATTTTCTTTTAATTAATAACACTATTAAAAGAGGTACGCAGTGAAACGTAGAACAGCCTATAATGCATATGTGTATTAACTAAGGTAGTAATGCAATTTTATTTTTCACTTAAACCTTGAGCATATAATTTAGCAGTCGACTTTCAATATTTTACTTTTAATTGATAATTGGTACCGCTATTAAAGGGAATGAACAATGAAGCGTAAAACACCCTATAATGCATATGTGTAACCATTTATCGTATTAATGCATTGTATTTCTGAATGAACAATGAAGCGTAAAACACCCTATAATGCATATGTGTAACCATTTATCGTATTAATGCATTGTATTTCTGCTTAAACCTTGTACATATAATTTAACTTTCGCAAGGTGGAAAATCGTTCACAGCATGGCAACTTAATTACTCATTTTTAATTATGTATAATGTTAAAGGTGACTTTCTCATTGCAAAATAAATATATTGTAAAATAAAATAGGTCTTAAAGAAATGTAATAATATTAATAACAATTATTCAGTCTCCTTTATAATAAACCTTATTGCGAAAACACATGGTAAAACAGTTATCTAGATCAGAATGATATTTAAACCTCAGATAGAAATTAATTAATAGTCATAAATACAATATGCTAACCTCAGATATTGAAAAAAATTGAGCTAGCGCTTAAATGCGGCCTTAAAGATTGCATAGAACGTAATCGTTTAAAGACTAGGTTTTTATACCCTTGATAAAAATCAAAACAACCCTAATACATGTTTATAATAATAAACACAGATTAAATAACATCTTTTTATTATGAAAACACTTCTTTACATGTCTTATCTATTAATCCTTCCCCATTATTATTATTCCTGTATTACAAGATTAGGACCCCTTATTAGAATACAACCCCGAAAGTATACATAAATTTTTCGTGTAGGTAAAAGGTCACAATCTGTAGATGGGTATTAAAATAAATGTAATAATAATTTTAATAACAATTATGCAATCTCCTTTGATAAAGCGGGCCCTAATAAATATTAATAAACACAGATTAAATAAAATATTTTTATTCTCAGGTGAAAAATACGATCCCCGCGTGGGCCTATATAAAAAAGTGCAGATTTATACAACTCTGAAAAATTGCTGTTTGCAAGTTTGAAAATCAGGAACTCAGGATCTGTAGCGGGACCTACAGAAATAAAATACGACGTACCACACAATCAAAATTCGCAACAATGATCGCATTTAACTAGCTAAAGTATCATCAGCAGTAGACTAGGACGAGCTGAACACAAATTTCTGATATACACCATTAGCATGTAACGCTTTATTATTTATCTGGAGAAGGTGAAAGTTATGAAATCAGTTCTGAGTAGCCTTACTTATTAGAATTGGTTCAATTTTGAAGATCTCTAAACGATCGTTGTTTATACTTATTGTTATCATGGTTGAATAAAGATACGTTATCTACCACATGATTGTTATCAAACGTAGTGTAGGACTACAACGAACTTGTCCCAACGTTTGCGTTTAACATGTTCTTTAACCCGTTTGGTGCCAAAGGTGTGTAAACGCACCATTTTACTTATATATTTTTTACATATACCCATGTCGCATGTCGCTGTGTTATGCAAGTTCATTCTTGTTTATTTTAGTGCAGTGGTGTAACACAGCTGCATACATTTAGTTCACTGATATCCACTCTTGTGGATGTTTTTACTAATTTTGTGTTGTTTCAATGTATTTTTTTGTTTTACACTATTTTGTACCTATAACTAAATTGTTAAAGGCAGGACATTATTGCTATAGAATATCAGCAATTTATATTAGCACAATCAAATTCGATTTAGATGATAAAAGCGTACTAATTGTTCATGAACTGACAGCGGTTTTAGAAGAAAATGATGACGTGTTGCAATCTGAAACAGTGGTTGCAGTGTATATGCCCCCTGCTGTCGACGATATAATCTATGAGGAATATCTTGACGAATGTAGACTAGAAGCAGAAACCCTGCGAACAGATGTAAGCAGGTACATTTGAAATTCATTTAAATGGTGAGAAAATTCTGATCATCTAGCGAAAGCTGTAACTGAGGCGAGTTCAGTTATCTAAAACCCAAAAATTCGTACCAAATTGAGGAATTGATAAGCCTATGTTCTGCAGAAGTAATCAATAAAGAAACCACAGGTGAAAAATCTCCCTTAGAGTTTTTTTATTTATTCTTTGACAATAAAGTACTGTCTAAAATTATTGATCATTCTTTAAAGTACGCAACAATCGTCATGACTTTACACATTTCAGCGCTTAAACGATTCACTGCAATTTTAATTTTGTCTGGTTACCCCATTATAAATACATGCATGTGTCATACAATGAAGCATTAGACAAGAATTACAAATTTGCTAAACTACGACCTCTTTCTGACGAGAAAGAAATTTACAATTTGGAATATTTTTCGATAATCTTGCAATTGATGAGGAAATGGCTCCCTATTTTGGGAGACACCCCGTTAAAATGTCTACAAGAGAGAACGCTGTCAGGTTTGAATTTAAGCTTATTTGGAGAAAAAGGTTACCTTTGCAACAGGAACTGTACGGGAATGTAGACTTACTGAATGTGCTTTACAAACGACTAAAAAGATAGGTAAACAGGAAATAGGTTCGTTAGACTTTGACCTTCATAAACGAACTAAAACTACTGTTAGGTGGAACGAAAATTTGGTCCAAACAATAAAAAGCAATCAGGCGTCAAATTTTCTAATCCAAAAAAAAAATACTAAAATACTAAAAGACACATCGGTATAAGAGCGAAAGAAATCACTATAACCCACCCTCTGATGATCACTAAAAACAAGTATATGGGAGAAGTAAATTCGCATCACCATGGAATGGCAATACAGAATCAAAATACATAATAGAAATGACGATGCCTCCGTTGATGAATGTTATTGACAGTGTAGTGTTGATTTTCTGGTAACTACTTAGATTTGTACACAATAATGAAAGGAGGCAATTAAATTTGAGGTCTTGCTATGATCCAAAGTGAAGAAAGTTCCAATTACTACGAAAAAAATAAAAAACCGGAATGAGATATCGAATAAAACCTACCTTTAAGATCTAATCGCAAAGGTCGTCCATCTGCTCACAGTTCTCTCCTACGGTAACGTTATACACAGCATCATGGAAAATGAGAAAAAGGGCAGAAAGAAGGTGTCTACTTTGAAAAAATCACAATTTTGCTGTACTGAAAATGCAATGTCTATTTGCATTCTAGATGCTTGAAAAGTTTTCACAAGAATCCCAAACAGAATACCTCTAACTGCCAAACGTAAATAATTCTTTTGTTATTTTTTATTTACATTTTGCTTTTCCAATATCCATTTGTCTCACAATCTTCTTCTTCTAGTGCCCTGTCCGTTACCAAACGTTAGCTATCATGTTATCGATGGTGATTTTGTTAACAGCGACCCGAAATAATGTTGTAGATCTGCTGTACCAGTCTCGCAGGTTTCAGAGCCAAGATGTCCGTCTTATGCCTGGGCCTCTTTTTCCGATTATCGTGTGGGGTTTCTCATAACATATGTGAGGTACTGGAGTTTTCTTGCTTTTATTGTTTTAGCTATTTCTACTTCTTTCTCCATTCGACGTAGTATGTCTTCATTGCTGACTCTATCCATCCAACTCACTCGCAGTATTCTCCGGTATACCTACATTTCGAAAGTTTCCAGTTTTTTGCAATAGTGTGTTTGTAACGACCAGCTTTCTACCCCACATAACAGTATTGGGAATATATAGCATGTGGCGAGCCTTACCTTCAGCCTTAACGTTGATGTTTCTGCTACAGAGTATTTTTTTAATTTTAAAGAATGCCGTTCGCGATTTTTCTATGCGAATTTTTATTTCATTTGCCATGCCCCAGTTATCGTTCACTTGGCTGCTGGTTATTAGGATGGTGTCGCCTGCGTATCTTAAATTATTAATATTCCGTTAACGTTGATATTGAACAGTAGGGGCGATAGGATACACCCCTGTCCTACTTCGCGCCGTATATCTATTCCTTTAGAAAGGTTCTGGCCTATTCTTATGTTGGCTCGCTGGTTCCAGTATAGGTTTCGAATTATCCGTAGCTCTTTTTTATCAATGCTTGTTTTTTGGAGAATTTCAATCATTTTGGTGTGTCTGACTTGTTCAAATGCTTTTTCTTAGTCTACAAATCACATGTACACTGGGTGATTGACGTCTCTACACCTTTGCACTAATGCTAGGATGCTGAATAGTGCTTCTCTAGTTCCGAGATTGTTGCGGAAGCCAAATTGTGTATCAGCCATATTTCCTTCTATTTTATTATGAATTCTGGAGTGAATGACTCGGAGGAATATTTTTAATAGGTGGCTCATTAGACTGATGTTCGTTGCATTGTTTTGCGTTTGGTTTTTTCGGAATGAATGTAGGTCTCAGCCAATCCGTTGGGGTGACTACCGTGTCATAAATTTTGTTGCACATGTGAAGCAGATACTTTTTTCCTTTCTTCTCTAGAATTTTAAGCATTTCAGTTGGTATGTTATCTGGACCTGTCGTTTTTCTTAACTTCTCTATTTTTATTTTACGATCTACTTCGTCTATTGTTATTGGGGGACCTGTTCTAATATTTTGTATTTTGTCGTTCGTCATTAAATAATTCCTCTATATATTCTTCTCATCTTTTCATTTTCTCTTGTTCATCTATAATAAGTTTACCGTTATTGTCTACTAGATTGTTAGCCTTTCTATTATGTATTCCAAGTACTTCTTTGATGTTCTTGTATATATTGAAATCATCATGTTTCTCTTGTAGCGTTTCTATTTCAGCGCATCTATGTTCATACCATTTTTCCTTTGCATGTTTTATTTTTGTTCTGATTTCTTTGTTAGTCTTTTTGTATTGTTCACTGTCTCGATTCTTCAACTATCTTCTTTTTTTCATTAGGTCTAATATCTCATTTGTCATCCATTTGCTTTTTTTCTGTCAGGGTTTTGTCATGTTAGCCATTTCGTTTTGTATTATTTTCTTAAATTGGTTCCATTCCTTTTCTATATTGTGTCCTTGTTCATTAATTTCTAGTTTATTTTCCATAGATTTCGCTATTTGTTGTCGGTTATTGTTCCAATATTCATTGTTCAGTCGCCAGGGAGCTTCGCGGCGTTTCATCTTCTTGAGTCTTAAGTTTTATTTCTCCTAGTAGTAAGTAGTATAACGTTCCTTGATAGTTATGAAATCGATCTGGTTTCTTACGATCTTATTTGGTGAGTCATCTGGAGATTTCCAGGTGTATAACCGTCTTTTTAGCGATTTGTAGAAAGTGTTCATTATGTATAAGTTCTTTTCCAGGCAAAACTCCGCGAACCGGTCTTCTCTTTCATTTCTTTCGCCAAGCCCTAAGTCCCCATTATGTTCTGTTGTTTACCATCTCAGAATATATCTTGCAAAGTATTTTCTGAAGTAGTCACTGCTTTTAAATTAACATTTAAAAGTATTTATTCAACAAACTATATCGTTTCACGTACTTTCTTTCTGTTTGTTCTCTACTGCTTATTTTTAGTCATTGCTGTAATACTGAATAGTTATTAGTACAAGTAAACGATGTCAAGAAATAATCTAACTTTCGCAGAGCATTCCATAATTTTCCAGGAAGTGTACCTTTTGCTACATAGACCAAATAAGCTTTTAATATAATTAAACCTGTTAGACTTACCCGTAAGGAACAATTACAATTAGTTAATGTTGGTAGTGCCTTTATTTTTTTCTCTCAACTAACGTTACGGGTGAAATTGAAAATACATTAATCAACCATAGAATGAGGACTATTTTTAAACCTACAAGAAAAAATAAAGGGCATTTAAGATCACCTAAAGGTGCTTGAAATCAATTCTTAACTTCTGGAGTGTGCAAGTTACCTCGTTGTTATTGAAAAGTGTACGTTCTTATAACTAAAAAAAAAAACAAATTGGTATGCTTTAATTTTAATTTTTACTTTTGGTGTGTCTAGGTTTTTTGCTGTATTTTTCCTAGACTTCGAAGTAAATACTTTAGCAATTAAGTACACTAACTTATCACAGTATTGCATTGATGTAACGTATACAGGGTGATTTATAATAGGTGTAGAAAACTTTGACATCGTGTTCAGGAAGTCATTTTAAGAGAAAAATGTTATATATTAAGATAGGTCGTATTTTGTTTATTTATTGAACTACATCAGATTTAAATTTGGGCAAGACGGTGCAACAATAGCGCGTGTTTACGGCTCAATGGTTCGCAGGTGTCATTCTTGCATTCGAGCTCAAGAGGGGCATTTTGAACAACCGTTATAGACAATATTTTTCTTTCATAGTCGTTTGTTTTTCTTGTTATCTATTTTTAAAGTTTTATTTTTACTTTCTAATTAAATAAAATTTCAAACATATGTAGTTCTGTAAATAAACAAAATACGACCTATCTTCATATAACATTTTGTTCTTAAAATGACTTTCCGAACACGATGTCAAAGTTTTGTACATCTATTATAAATCACCCTGTATATTTAAAATTATGATAAGATTAATCATACACAACATGTTTTCATTGTATAATGACTGTAGTCCTTAAATATTACCGGAAAATTGTTTCTTTGTTTAATACGAGAAACGTTTCCATAAATTAAAATTCAAAACTATCAGGTGCCCAGATTGGTTGACGTCATGGTTACCGTGCTTGTTGATTGTTTCAATTTTGACTTTGGCAACTTATTGATCACTTTCTCAAAATTCAGCCCAAGTGGCATCTGCTGCAATTCATTTAACCATTTTTAATCAATAAATAAATGTAGTCAATTCTTGGCCGAAGAAGAGCTACTTCATGCAGAGATGACCGTTTTGCTACACTGCAAGTGTTACGAAATCGCCATTCAACTGCTGTTGGTACAAGAACTCGTCTCCAGCAGGTGAATAATGTAAACGTCAGTGTACGAACTGCTAGACGACTCCTAAACGTAGCTGGAATGAAAGCCAGGAGAAACGCCATTGGTCCTGACCTTCAAACCAGACATCGTAGAAGTCGACTAAATTCTGCTCGTCTTCACCCTCACTGGACTACTGAAGAATGGAAAGGAATTCTCTTCGCCGATGAATCGAGATTCTGTTTAAGGTCTGGTGAAGGGTGGGCAAGGGCCTGGAGACACCGTAACAAAATATATTCTGAAGCTACGACCAGACCTAGGAGTAATTTTTGATTACCAGTTGCATTTCACTAAACACGTCCAGTACATTTACTCTTCAGCATCTAAAATGTTGGATTCTATCATTAGAAATACTAGATTACTTACAAATCATCACACTCTATTTTCTGTATACTTCGGGCTTGTACGATCTAATCTTGAATACTGTGATTTAATATTGTATCGAATCCATGAAGTACAAAACTACGCTATTGACAACATCCAGTGTAATTTTCTAACCTATCTCACATTTAAAATTTAAGGTCACTAGCCTTTAATTTTCATTCTATGGATTCACGACGTGTGCGCAATAGTATAACATTTTTACATGGTTTATTACATAACCTAAAAAGGAACTAATAAAGTAAACAATCTTAATTAGATATTGAATTAAATAAATAAATTGGAAACAGAAAAATTGATTCCGGTGGTCCCTGGGTTGAAACGCCATGAGACGCCGCTGGCTGGTGAATTAGGATCGCCCTCTATGGATAGTACTGTAAACTATATAATTAAACAGGTGTTTTAGTAATGTGTGAAATTTTCATTACTAAAACGGTTAATTACAATGAACAGGTGATAACAGTCTAATTATAGTACTTTTGGGATTTTAATGTGTATTTAATTAAACTAACGTTTGAATTAGAATTTGTAAAATTGAAATTGTAAATTGAAATTTAAATATTTTAGTAAAGAATAACTAGAGGTCATTAAAAATTAAATATTGTTAAACTGCCTTAATTTTTTAATGACCTCTAGTTATTCTTTACTAAAATTTGAAATTTAATTTTTAGAGTTGGCTTTTTACGTTTCTCAAACTGTTGTATTAATAGCAGGCTGATGTTCATGTTTTAATTTTTTAACTTTGACAAAATTGTTTACAACATCTTTAACAATTCTTACAAATATTACTACTGACGAAGATAACTGTAAGTGTTATCGAAACGTTTAGATTGTATAATTTAAATACACCATTAAAAATCCCAAAAAAAGATAAGTATTTTATTATGAGTGTTAATGGTGAAAGTTTATATTTTCATAGTCTAATTAAATGTGTGTAATCTGGAGTCAGGCTGAGTGTGATATTTATATCTGTAATTATGTATGAACGTTAGTGTGCTGATAATACAAAGCTGTCAGATAGTAATTGTTCACTTCAATTCAATGAATTGAACTCAGCAATTAATAACAGATACTAATTATTATTACATTGCTTATGAATAAAATGATAACCCGAAACAGGGGTTTTATATACAGGAGGTTTTTATATATACAGGTCGGAGTTGTTTATAATTAAACCGAGTAATTAGTAGGGTTATCTGGAATGCTGGTAATAGGAAAAATATATACGTATTAGCAGGTTATTCTGACTGGTACTGAGGGAACTGTAAGAGCGTCTTCGCAGTCGAAACTACCGACGTCTACAGGGTTAATGTCGTTAGGGTAGGTGTACCTGCAGTAGGAAGAACTAATGATTCAGGGCCTAACCTCCGTCTGATTAAGTACTGCCTTATCATTTAGTACTCGTCTCAGGGCAATCCACCACCAAGACGATAGCACAAATGATGTGGCTTTTCTATTTTGTGAAAGAATTTTATATAGATAGAGATGGTTCTTGGCGTCGAAATATTTAGTTCTACTGGATAAAACCTCCGGAAAACTAAGTACTTCTTACCCTCCACGCCTTTTATGCGCCCTTCTCGGGGCTTTCAACCACCAAGGAGGTTGTACATAAAAGTGTGCGTATATGGATACAGACGGGATGGTCGGAGATACTTATTTATTTATCAGGATACTGCTTGCTAGACAGGATAATAATATAGGTGCAGGATAAATTAGTACGGATGCTGGTCAGGAAAGTAATATAAGTGCAGAATAAATCTATAAAGGATGCTGGACAGGGTTCTGGTCAGGCTAGTAGATATTTATTAGGTACATGTGAGACTAGTAGATATTTATTAGGTACACGTGAGGCTACTAGTTGCTGGCCAGGATTGTCTGGCTGGGGGATCGGATAATACGTCAGGTGCATATTATAGAAAGTGGGTAAAAGAAGAAGGTTAGGGAAAAAGTGTCCAGGGTGAGTGAGAATGAATGAATCTAGGTAAGTGAATTGAAGTCTGTGATACGGGGTCTGGTATTTACAGGTAAACGGGGTGGAGTGGGAAAGGAGTGTGCAACTGATATCATTTCGTAACAATGATAAAACTGCTGTGAAAGGAAATAGGAAATAAGTTTTGATAGGAATTATTTACTGGGTTAGGAAAATTTGTAGTAAGGATTTTCAGGATCATTACAACCCCTTAAGCTTTTCGATTCCTGCTCTAATTTCAAGATCTCCACTGACATTTACGTATGCAACTCCAAGAACAGATATTTTTGTAAAGCACCAACCGTAAGGTTAATGCAATATGTCAGCACTGTGAAGCTTTAATTCGTTACCTGAGTTATTGAGAGCAGTAGTTGGTATGTAATTTTAGTTTTCAACTGAATCAAATTATGTTCGAATAAATTTTGTAATTGAATAGTCTTAATTTTATGCATTTAGAACATCATCTTTAAGTTTAATACCTTAGTTCTTTTTTTTAATTTATCATTTTTGTTCTTGCAATGATTTGTATCGTTTACTTACACTACTAATTAATTGTTATACGTTGTTCTGTAATTGGATTTATCCTGTAGAATAACAATAAACCTATTATTAGTATTATGTCCCAAAGATTTGGAGGGGGGGGGAGTTATGGTTTGGACTGGCATTTCCTTTGATGCTCACACCGAGCTTATTTCCATTGATGATTCGTTCACTCCTAGCAGGTACATTGAAGAAGTGTTAGTATGTGCTGTATTTGCTTTTGTACCAGGTATTGGGGACAATTTTGTGTTAATGCAAGCAACGAAAGACCTCACACCGCAAGAATTTTGACAGAGTATCCTGAAGTAGTAGCTATTAACACACTGGACTGGCCAGCTTGCAATGGTTCAACCAGAGACACTTCCAGAGTAGAAAGTCGTACTGCAAGAAGAATATGAGAAATTCCGCAAAAGTATGTCCAATGTTTGTTTCGATCCTTACCGAAGCGCATACAAGTATTAATTAACGTTAGGGGAGGATAGTATTTGTTTTCAAAGTTCATATTTTATTTGGAATTTAAATAATTTTCAAAAACTAGTGGCATTTATTCAGTAAGATATGTGTAAATTGTTATCAAAACGTTTAAATTTATACAAAAATAATAAAAAATACACGATTTCATACCCAAAAGATAAGTATCTTAATTATGAGTTACAATCGTGAGAGCTTACATTTTCATATCTTAATAAATGAGTAGAGACGAAGAGAGAGACCGGCGGTGCATTTTATTATAATCCGGCACAGGTTCGCAGGTTTTACGTTTATTAAAACTAATTAATTAATTATTGCTAATTATCTGAGGATATTACTCAGTTATGTTTTACTTCATGTCAAATTCATATTTCTCAGATTATATCTGTAAGATTATACATGTAGGTGACAAACATGTCATGTATGTCCGATTAGTGGGTGGATATCATTAAAATAATTTCGTCCGAAATTACTTTTTAGGAGCAGATCGTGCTTATTCTCAACATTTTTGTACAACTGTTCGTTTGCGTATTGCATATTGCTTTTCTGGAGTAAAGTAGGTAATTTTCAAAAAAATCGTTCTGTTATACTGTTGCAATAATGTGGAGGAGAAATCAGACTAGAACGTAAACGACTAAAAAAGTTAGTAACTGTCTCCACTAATTAAGGAATTCGAAATAGCGTTGGTTGTTTGTGTAATTGGATGATTACAATCGTATTAGCAAGTGTCTAGAAGCAGACGTTGGCGGTAGAAGGCGTCAATCTGACACAGGATAAAGCTTTGTAATCCGATTGTCTCGTTAGGGCGGTCTTGTTTTTAGTATATAGGTGGTGTTTGTTAGTGTCGAGAGTAACAGCCGCCACTCTGTTAAATAGGCGCCACCATCACCATCGCCCAGGTGCACGCGACAATCGAGGAAATCAAGTGACTCACCTCTAGCACTCACCGCACCCCTAAAACTGAAAACTCGTCGTTCCAATTTAATATACTCTCTTTTAACTCGCACGTAAAATTCGTATAAATTGAATAACTTTGTGTCTTTTTTATTTTATTTGCTTTCTCGACTCATATTGGCTGCAAAGAATGTATAAGAAAAGTTATTTTCCGCAGAACCTCGTCGGCCTCAGGCGCCCGAATATAAAACGTCAATTGGTTGGCTTGTTGCGTGCAATTCAAAAACGGAAATTTAATTTAAACTTTCAGATTTCCCCGGTCTCTATCTGTAAAAAGGGGGTTGTGCAGGGACGTGTACCTTCTATCGGTGCGTAACGAGGCGTTCGTGCGAGTCCCGCATAAATACATGTCACATCGCGTGCGGACTCGACAACAATCTTCGGCTGTTTAGCCGGCAATAAAATTAATTTATCATACATTAGCAGGGCCTCGCGATTCGGCATAAACCAACAGCAGGTAACTTGAGCCCGTTTCAAATCGTTAAAACAACATGCAAGGGTGGTACGCATAATTAATCGGATCACGAAGCTGGCACGAGGTAAGAAAAGGCCAGTTCTGCGCGTGATTGCTAATAAATGCCGGGAAATAAGGGTCCTCGTGGGTCTAAACTCGCTGATAAAATAATTCCGAATGTCGTGTTTAATAACGACGCTAGAGTCACGCGATGCCAAGGCGTCTAAACGCGTCACTTAATCAAGGACACGTTACTTATTGGTACTTATCTAGAAGCAATTTCATCTTATAATCAAAGCTTTTCGATTTACCCTTCGCGATTTCTTTTTATCAACAATTTATTACATAAGTTGGGGATACACTTTATGGATTTTTTTCTCAAATAGAAACTCTTTTGGTCGATAAAACTTTAGTACAGCGACGATATCCCCTATTTTTCAAAACGAGTAGTTTCATTTAGTGAACTAAAAAGCATTTGCCTTTACGAATGTTAATGAAAGCGTGTTCTTCACAGAGCTAAATTTGAAATTAAACGCAGCCATTAGAATTCATATCCGGTGTGGTTAAGCTTTACTTTCCTACACTAACCTCTTTTATGATGCTGATTGTTTCAAATATTTTATTACACGCTGGCAGATCGTAATGTTTTAAAACGTCACTTAGGATACACCTCTTTAACATCACCCTTCGAACACCCTGAACCAATAGTCTCACATTAACATACCTAATAACATAAACGGGTCTTGTTTTTAGACCTTCATTGTTGGAATCTCAAATGGATTAAATATGAAGTGGCTTAAATTATACACGTAATAATAGTCAACCGATAAATTTAATTGTTCAGATACCTGAATTAATGGAGTAATATTACTGCTTTGTGCAGTAATATTGCAGATAATGATTTAGTTTAGTATATCTCAAACAAAATTAAGCACGGCAACATGGGAATTTTTAAACGAATAAAAGTTAATGTTCAGTCCTTTGTGTAGCCAAGACTAGCGATTACTTGGGTCTTAACTAAATGTATAGTAAATCTGTATACTGTTTTGTAACTGTGGTCTCATGTAGTTAGACTGATTGGCCTACTTCTACAGCGTGACGTTTAGGAAGCGGGTCATCAGGCTTAGTCCTGACAAAGACGGTGTTCACACTTGTGTCGAATCCATTTACATTTGATTCTATCCCAAGCACGACCACTCTCAAATTTTAACTTGGACCATTTCACATACAAGTCTGACACCTTCGCCATTAAGCCGGAAAAAAGAGGGAAAGGGAAGTCCACGTATTTCATTCCCTCCTCAAGGAGGAGGGCGAGCTGTTTGAGCTTTCCAAGCTGCTTCAGCACAATCATGGATTCCTAGCATTCATACATACATTACTTATATATGCATGGTGGAATTAAGGATGAGTATGGTCAGGATAGGTTCGTAAGGAACGGAGCTAGGGTTCTGAGGGGGAAAATACAACCCCAGCATTCGCTGAAGTAGTCGCAAATTGTGTACATATACACAGTGACCATGCCGCTACATGTGTATGAGGAAAACACCCTGAAAAAACCTCATACAAAGTAGACGATAACGGAATCGAATGCCAAGCTGGTCGTGTCATCACTGAACCACTGAGTCATGCTATATATATATATATATATATATATATATATATATATATATATATATATATATATATATATATATATATATATATATATATATATATATATATATATATATATATATATATGGTCAAAATTAGAGCTGATGCAGGATAGCAATGCAAACAAAAAGTTCCTATCAAATTGGGTCGTAAAACGCACCATTACGGAGATACAGGGTGTTTAGTTTTGAATTTGATATGTTAATTTATTTAATATTTCCGTTCTTATGCCGAATAACGTGATTTATCTAATTTCAATGTATCGTGCAGATGGCGCTAGTTGCCGCATATTTTTGTGGTTAAAAATGACGTAACTATTTTCTAGCAAAAAGTATCAAGTTTCCAAAGGGACCATTGGATTCTGCGATCAATATTGCATAAAAAGGTATACCTTATTGAGCTCGCTATCTGTAACCATTTCCGAATAAAACTCAATTTCACATTTAAATTTTCAATTATTGGTATTATTACAATTCGGAGAAGTCAATAGAATATTATTGAAATAAATGATTATAAACAGATTTAACAGAAAATATGAATAAATTACCGATAATGACATCATTTCAATTCTCAAAGTGTCCTCCATTTTCCTGTATACACTGTTGCAGTCTTCTCATAATTGAAAATACTACACGATTTAGTCTTTGCTCTTGTACTATTTCATTGAAAGCATTTTCAATTCGCTGGCGCTGTCCTTCATCAGCTCCCTAATTTTGACCACCTATTTTAGAATCACCTTGTGTGTATATATATATATATATATATATATATATATATATATATATATATATACATTTCTTTTAGAACGTACATATATTAAACTTTTTCGTGGCTGCGCAGTAATTTATTGCGCACGTTGTGCAGTAAACCTATGGCGCAGGTGTATTGCGGCTAACCTTTTCACTCATTATTGATAGTTTCATTACTACACTTAGCTTATCGGGTTTTATGTAATGCTGTGTGCTTTGAGTTTTCGGCGAGTTGTATTCCAGGTTATTCCATTGGATTCGGTGGTCTTCGTTCCAGACGTGTTCGCCGATTCTGAATCTTTCTATTTCGCTTTTCGGGGTGTTATTTTTATATTCCTGTGTTCAGAATTTGAGTGGTCTACCGCTCTCTCATATTTATAATCTGCTGCATTAGTATGGTAGGTTACACAATTTTTCGAATTTTGGTCTTCATTTTGTAGTTTGATTTTAGAAAGTATTCCACTGAGCGTTCTTGTGGATTTGAAAGTAGTGCATATCTTGTATTTGTTGCGTATCCCTCGTACTTTGTCGAGGTACCTGGTTATATGGTATTATACCACTATGTGTTTAGATTCTTCTTTTCCGGTTACCATTTCCCTGTTTATGTTAGGTGCTAGGTTTGGGTAATCATCTTCTTTAAGTGTCTTAGTAATACTTTCTTTTTTCTTTCTCAGACTCAGGCTTAGCTGAATCTAGACTAATCTATCCTAACCTTTCAAGCATAGAAAGGAAAGTAGTCATTTCCTTTAAGAAAGACCCATCGATCAACAATCTCCCGGAAAACAAAGAAAACGTAACTGTGGTAATGGACATGGAGATTTACACCAGTAAGACCTAACAACTGCTTAACGGGAGCGAATACAAACCAATACCCAAACACTCTACACCATCAATCAGAACACGTATATACCAGACGCTTACAACAAACTTCCGCAACTGTATAGCCTACCAAACCTCCAAAAGGAAGGAATTCTTCTTACACCAATTGTGAATTCGAGAAATTCCCTCCACCCATTAGCACACTGTCTGATAGGTATCATCACCTCCTTGGAAAATATATGGTGAAGAACTCGCAACACTTCGTGTAAACTATCAAAAACTTCCCACCCAACTACAAAGAAATAATGGTAAGCTTCAACATTGTGAACCTATGCACAAATTAAAAGTATTAAACGTTAGATGAACGCACACAAATTCACCCAAAAACAACATGTTCACGGAAATCGCAATGGTATACGTGATGCTCAGGTCAAGTCCCAGAGCTTCGCTTATCAATCCAATATCGAGCATTCCCCATAATTTGTTTGAAATTTTGACTAATACGTTGGAGCCACGTTTGTGGGCTACAAAACCTACGATACATCATTTAGATAACTGCCCCAGGAAGACATTACCCAATGATTCTCGCTGTATGCCCGTGCATATAGTTAACACTTTTACGTCTGTTACGTCTGTCCTTGTAACAGGGTATTTTGCTGCAGTTGTTTCTAAGGCTTTAGCGTGAGCAATTAGAATGGTTGGATTGATTCGCCTACGTCTCACCAGTAAACTAGCGTCCATAATTCGCTGCCATTAGACTAAAGCTATCTCTTGATCGTACAAATTTAGCCTCAACACCACTTATAAGAAACTTTTTTTGATTAAACCAATCATCTCAATCTGTGTACTGGTCGTTGCAAGTACTTGACATTTTGAGAAGCAATTATTTGCATGGCCCAGCGTATTCATCTGTCCGGTTGTGTTATTATGCCATAAGGTACAACCTAGATTGTGAGTTCTTGGGCTCCTTTTCATAATTTAACATATATATGAGCGGTAACGTAGGTGTTACTTGGTTGTGACACCATCTTCTGATTTAAGTAAACCTCCACTTGCGAGAAAAGTAAATGCATCCAAATGTTCACCGATGTTACAACATGTGCTGTGATGTACAACGTGGTCTGACTTAAATCTATGTAATCGTTACCATATCCCGGCACTGCAAATTCTATTGGGGCGTTATCACTAAGAGCTGATAAGGGCTTGTAAAATATCCATTCATCACTCTCGATACTTGTCTGCGTTAAGGGCAAAACGAACACATCCAATTCGGACTTGACGCATTCACACGGTAAAAAAACCATTATCTTGAAAATATATCGTCGTAAGTAGTTTTATTCTTCTTATTGGCAACAGCTCTCAGCCGAGACTGGCTATTATCGGTCAGACGTACTCTTTTATAACCCGAATCATTTTATCGATTTTCTGGTCGGCTTTACGCCCAAGGTTTCTACCCGCTTCGTGAAATCTCTCTTGAAACGACTGCTTAATAAGTCGATCCTCTATAACATCACCAAGAATATTGGTACCCGCCCTTAGAGCTTCTTTTCTGTAATAAAACTTGAGGTCATGTTATCAGAAAATTACGTCATAGAACTATTACTCAATAAGGTAAGATTAAACTCCATTTTATATATCTCTCAGCTGCGAAGCTAGCACCCAGCTATTAAATTTGTCACTGTATCCGCGCCTCTTGACCAAGTATTGTTAATGTCGTCCACGGTCCTTCTCGGCCAAAACCTTATCGACTTTGAATAGGGTGTCTCTATCAACCGTAACAACTTGCAATTCCTCCTCGTAAAAGATACCATCAACAATTCGTTTCATATCCCTTCTCAAAGGTGTACTTGGTTCTGGCGATTCTGACATGCTCTCCGGCTTTATATTTAGGTTGAGGTGCTAGCCCTAAACCTTTTGCATACAGGTTACGCCAAACTTCCAAAATGTTTTTATCGTTCACAACCTCGGGGGCTATCCTTATACTTGAATGAGGGCTATTGATGTAAGCGGTCACAAGTTTTTGGAGTGCGTCAATATACCTGTAGGAATTTTTGTAGGTGAAATAACGCCACATCTTTCTTTTCAATGTTTTATTAAATCTTTCAACTACAGATGCTTTTACATTTTCTTGAAAAAGTGTTGTACACTGCCCGCCACAAATGCTTTACCTTTATTCGTCTGCAGATTTCCCGGTGTGTGAAAGGATGGGTGTGGTCTAGTTTTAGTCCTGTGTACGTGCAACCTATCAGGTAAAAGGAATGTGAGTGGCCTTAATGAAGCCATAAGGGCCTTAAACCCCTACCTTTACGTTGAGAAAATGGTCGCTAGACCACACCCTAGGGGCATCCAACACCCTTAATCAAGGGGTTAGACCGCCATAAAGGCTCTTAATATTGCCAAAAGGGCCTTCATTAGGGTCTAAACCCCGCCCAGGGGTTGGATAATTAGGATGGAAACCACGCCCAAGGGCTATCCCCACCCTAACCCGCCACCTACCACCACTCCTACTCGCACCACTATGACGTCACACCTAAGGTGACCTCATTCTACTTACAGTCATCGTCCTCAATTCATGGTAAAATATGTAAGAATTAATTGAGATGTTAAAACAAATTTATTTTTATGTATTCTTGCAGATATTACCATTTACTGAGGACGATAACTGTAATTATTATCGAAACGTATACAAAATATACAAAAAAAAACCCTTTAAAACAAACCAAAAGATAAGTTTTTAATCACACTTAACACGCATTTAAACGTTTCAATGGTAATTGCGGATATCCTCCCTAGTAAAAGTTGTAAACGAAAAGGTGATTTCGCCACATTAAATTTGTATACAAAAAATATCAGGTGTGGAACAGCAAACGACCTTCTAACCTACAAAATGGAAATTAAAAGAAATGATATAATTTTAATAACATGTCTTTAGGGCGTAACTATGCAACCTTTTTCTAGTTTCATAACGAAAACAGGCAACATTGTAAAAACAAAAACAGTTATCTACGTCAGAATGACGTTTAAACCTTTATGTCAGATAGAGATTTATAGACATAAATACATGTAACGTAAAAAAAAATCCAACTTCAGCATTTTCAATCATATTTATTTAATTTTTACATTTATTACGCTTTACATTAAAAAACTTTGTAAAAAAAATTTATGTAAAATTAAATTTTTTTTTTAAAATACGTCTACTATTTTTCTTATAAAATTAAGATAATGAAACAGTTTGAACTAACACTTAAATTCTACCTTAGGAATTTTTTTCCGCTAAATTACGTGTCATATCAAAAAATTGCATAGAACATAATTAATCGATATGTTTAAGGTCTATATCCAGGTATTTTTATATCTTTTAAGTATGCAGCTGTTTTAGAAATATTTGATCAAAAACCAAAAACTGACCCTAATAACCCTCTCTCACCGCTTATGGATTTCTTCCAAAATCTAATCAGCTCTAAGCCAAATGAAAACAAGCTTAAATACAAAATTTTAAGTACACAGGTATTTTCGTTCTAGAGTTATCGTGGATACTAACATACATCCACACACTCACGCAACACATGCACGCACGCACGCACCCAACCAGCCAACCAACCCAAGCAAACAATCTAAATTCGTTAGGTAGTAATCGTCTTTTTTTTAAATTGGTTTAGCAATTCTCGTAATTCTGCCAGTAAATTTTCCAATATAACGTCAGCCAGTTCCACTTTCTACGGTACGCATACTGGAGTATTATATTTTTTAGCACCCTTCTCCAATTGTCGTTTTTGTACTTTAGTGTTTTGGTGTATTGTTGAGGGGAGGTTTACTGACCTATTTAAAATGTCGCGTATCGTACCTGTTTTTAAAAACGGTAATGGATCCATTACAGACAATTATCATTCAGTAGCCATTACATGAATTCTAGGCAAAATTATGGAAATACTAATCAAAAATAGGCTAAACGTCTGAATAAACATGATATCTTAAATAAATCTCATTTTTGTTTTAGAGCCAAATTATCTACAAATCAAATAATATATATGTTCTCTAAAGATTTACGTTTTAAGGACCTAGTTACTTTAGCTATTTTAAGGAAGTAATTTTAGTCGTTCAGAAAATCAAAAACTGTGCGATGATTTTTTATTTGATCGAACCTTGCTTCGATTTTTGTTAAAGCAGTGTTTCACATCACGAAATACAAATTAATTTAGATAAGTCCTGTGGATTTCTGATCCTTGCCCTCATAATGAAATAATGGTTTTTTCGTACGAGGTCTAATAGTATTGTGATGTAAAGGGTCAGAATCGATATTTTGGACCATATTTTTTGCCTCTTCTGAAATATAATTAAATCTTCTTTATCGAATCTAATATCATTTAAATATGCCTAGTTTCTTACAGTAGTAACATAATATTTGATAAATCAGTACATGTTTCCTGTATTGTTTTGCTTACGACGCAGATTTTGACTGAAACGTTATACCATATATGAACTTAAAATATTTCATTTTTAGCAGTAAAGAATTTGCCACATTTCTGGTATCACAATCTCTTGTATTATCGGAATAGAGCGTATATAAACCATCATATATTTTATCTAAATTAAGCATCGATTCTGCTTTCCCACCTAGTATCTGAAAGGGGTTTTAATGTTAAAGGAGGGGTTTCATCTTTTAATACCTGCCAACGTCTAGTCGATGCAGAGAAGAAAACGTATAGCTCTTGTACATTTGGAAAAAACTTGTTGTTTCTAAAGATGCTTTAGCAGCATCATTAACGACTAAATTTAAACTGTGGGCTACACAGGATACATAGAAAGCTCTGGGGTTTAAGTCAAGAATTTCTTTTTGCGCGCCATTTTTGTGATCCCTCATGTTTGCACCATTATGTTAGGTCATCTAAACAAATGTTGTGAGTCTCCAAGAAATCTGTTACAACACTAGTTATACTCTGTTCTGTTGAATCAGATATAGAAATGAATCCTGAAAAGTGCTCCGTAATTTTAATTTGCTTTACCACAACGGTAAGTTGTTCCTGGTGACTTATATTAGATGTTTATTATTTCGTATCTTATCTTCTGTCCCAAAAGGAAATAAGTTTATTTTGAATTTGAAGGGGTTTTCATATTCAAAATAGTGAGGCATGATTGTTGGTTTTCTGTTAATTCTAGAAATATGATCTGATATAGTATCATTAAACTGTGCAGTTGTTTCAATTAATTTAAAAAGTTCCATTTTGTTGCTCGTGCAACTTATTCATTTTTACCTCTAAAACTTAAATTTAAACCAGTATCACTTATAATTTTTAATTTATCGATTTCTCATTTAGCGAATCAATAGTGTTTGAAATTGAATATTTATTTGGATCAACCCAAGATTTTGTGTTTTCAAATATGACTTTTTGACTTTGCATGATGCTCTATAGCTTGGGATAAACGTCTCCAATCGTTATACCGTTCTACAAAAGCACTCGAAAGGTTTTAAACGTTTTGCAAGGATAGCAATACACGCAATCTTTAATATAGAATAGACTAGTCAAACTCTTATTATTTCCCCGTTACTTGTTTTTTTTATAATATGCAGATGAGAAACCTCTGCAACCTTTACCCAAGGAAAGTTTACATCTGTTTCTGTAAGTTAGCTTATGCCTAATTCTACTAAACATAATTTGACTTTGTCGGATGGTACGGAAGGCCAATGGCCCGGATCCTTATAAATATATCTTTATGCACCCTTATTTCTAACGAACACTGGCCTTATTACTTGTTCTTGGCCACAGATTCAACTGTTTCAGGATTTGTCTCTTCGACTAAATTAGTTTTATTTAATGAAAATTATCTTTCCTGGAAGAACCAAAAAAGACCAATGTCCCCTTTGTAACAGACCTTCTAGAGAAAAAGATATGGTTGAATGCACCAAATTCGAGAAATGGTGCTGTTATGTATGTGTTAATGTAACTGATAGAGTGGCAGAAGATGATAACTGGATGTGTCCTCCTTTCACCTTTAAATACGGAGATAACGCTTCTATGTCATCACAGAGTCATAAAAAAATGCTCTTAGTTTAAAAAGTAATGAAAACTCCAGTCATAGAAGTAAAAGAAACCTTAAATTGAACCTCTTACAAGAAGAAAGAGAATAACTAAAGAAGAAGGAGAATTGGCAGTGAAGACCCGGTTACTATTAGATGAAGAAGATTCCGTAGACAGTCAGGACATTGGTGATGAAGACGTATCACAAAGCGATCCATTACAAACTAACTGTTATCGTTGCATATAGAATAATACAATTGCATCTGTCAACGCAACACTGGTTATGGAAACTAATAATGCTTGCAATTTATCCAGACCTACCTACAACTTCAATAAACGATACTCATATATATCCTTTTAGTTGCAAAGATGTTTTAAAACAACCCAATCTTAGTCCTCAACAGACTGCTGCTGGGAAAACTACTCCAAAAGAACTTCCAGTTTTAATGGAAATCCACAAGAATGGCCGATGTTTATAAGCAGCTTTGAACACTCAACAAAGTTATGCGGATTTAGCTATAGTAAAAATTTGTTAAGATTACAAAATAATTTAAAAGGTGTCGCTAAATCAACAGTCTCCAGTTTGCACATTTTACCAAAATGTGTCCCAAAAAGTATTGCCACTTTGAAGATGCTCTTTGGGAGATCGGCACAAATTATGGAAGCTCAAATAAAAAATATTCGTCGGTTGCCTTCGCCTAAGATGGAACGGTTAGAATCCATAATGGAATTTTCACTTGCAGTTAAAAACCTATGCGATTCTTTGAAAGCTGCTACCTTAAGCGAATGTCTAAATAATCCTACCTTGATGAATGAACTTCTAAACAAATTACCTTATAAAGATGTGGTCGAACTGGTAATCGTAGTCGTATAAATTTTAAATAATGTAATAAAGGAATAGAGAAATAAGTTCTCCAAAAATACACAAATCGTTATAACTAACTGGAGATACTAACCATTCACCACAAATAATGCTTTGGAGTCAAATCGGTAGATTAACATAGGTTGGTTCGTTCTTTTGATTTGCTTAATTACCACAATTTCTGCTGTGTTATTTTCACTTGACCTAATTAATAAAAATGCAATGTAACACTAATAAAAATGATCTCGGACGCCAAGTTATTTTTTATTTAGGCTCGGAATAACTAAACCGAGTTTTAAACTAAAAATTTTATCGAAATGTAAAAAATAAAATATATACAACTATGTTTATTGACAGTTAATATGATATGGTTAAATAAAATATATCTTAAAATTCTAGTCTTATACTAAAAATTCATTACATAAATACCTGTTTGTAAAATCTTTGTACACAAATTTTTTTATAACCTCTGGTATCTAAATGATTACGGTAATTTCAACAATATTGCGTAATATCTTGAAATAATACTTTACGTTGTAAGCCACACCCAAACTGGAATTTTATTTCTTATAAATTTATCTTCTTAAAATTGAATAAACCAATATTTATTGCATTTTCTCTAACGTTCATATAATAAATGTAATCAAACTTTAAATTCTGTATTAAAAGCACAACGCAATCATAAAATGAAAGCGTACGTAACAGTAGAATTAATTGTGCAATCAAAAGCGGTGAAATTAAAAGTGTAAAAGTAAAATAAAACTGAACTAAAATAAAAGTGCCTGAAAAGAGCAAATGTTTTAATTTTTAGTATAATGCATTAAAAGATATCTTACCATCAAATTAATGCCACTTTACACTAAAATTTAGGTGTAAAACCAAAACAAAGCTTCCTGCTTCAACATTCATCAGGAATTAAGCAAAATGGATGCTTTCAAAGTTCGATGATGTAGTCGTGCGCAAAAGATATGAGCAGGATTAAGTCAATGATGACGTAATGCGCAAATAAAATGATCAGAAAAAGAATTTATGGAGGTGGAAGTATAAACCTTTAAGAGGTATACACTATAAACCCCTAAAAAGAAATGCAAATTAAGTTGCCTGCCTCATACCTATATTTCAATAATTAAAAACTTTTTTCTTATATTTACAACTAAATGAATGGAAGACCTTAAATTAAGGTATATTTTAATACAACCCAAAAAGGGTTGTTACAACATCCACAAATAAGAGTAAAGTGGGCACTACACAGAAGTACACTTGAAACAACTGGATTAAAGCAATTTTCTGATTGGTCGTATATTTTAGCTACGAACATTTGTACATCTTTACCCACACTGGAATTTCCAGTAAAATTGATTCTTGTGGAAAATCACATGTTCATCATTCGGCTCCTAGTAGTACTCCACATGTGCTAGGCGATAATGTAGCTAAACAGCATCTTTGCAAAATATGTCAGGAGGCTGTAAAAAGGTAACTGATTGTGAGTAGTTTAAAAAATGTTCTACAAAAGAAAAATGGAATTTCGTTAAAAGTGGTAATCTGTGTTTGAAAAGACACCGGTTCCCTTGTAAGTATCGGGTAAAATGCATTGAGCCGCATTGTATTGAAAAACATTACCCACTTCTACATGAGGAGATATTGACAAGTAGTGGACCACATACAAAACAAACGAATTCTGAGATCAACGACTGTCATCAAACATCTTCACCATATCAAGATTTCGAATTTTACCAGCAAAACTAAGAAATGATAACAAAGAAGTAGATACATATGTTTTTCTTGATGAAGGTTCTTCTATTGCAATGCTTAATGAAGATATTGCGAAACAATCAGACCTTCATGGGGAAATCGAACAATTATGTTTAAAATGGACTAGTGCACAACAACGAATAGAAACTCAATCGCAGAAAGTCTCATTTTCAATTTCATGGGAGTTTCACGGTAAACAATTCGATTTCTATTACTGTAAGAGGTTGAATATCCACTTCAGTCTGTAAATATTTCACAACTCACTACAGAATATCCATATTTACGATGATTGGCCCTTCAGTCTTATCAAAATGTTAATCTACAAATTTTAATAGGATTAGATAACTGGGACTTAGCTTTACAATTGAAGACAAGAGAAGGTGGAGATGGACCTATTACAGCTAAGTATAGATTAGGTTGGACAGTATTTGCACAACTTAAACGAGATATTCCCGAACAAAACTACAATTACCATGTAAGTGAATGTGTGAAATCTCAATGTAGCGATATGGAACTCCATGATGAAGTGAAAAAGTACTTTTCGATAGAAGCCTTGTAAACACTATTGCCTCAGCTGAATTAAAAAGAGCTTCTGAATTAACGCAGTCCACATTAATTAAAACAGGAAATCAGTATGAAATTGGTTTAATCTGGAAATGTTTCGCTAAAATTATCTGACAGTAGATATACGGTCCTTCAAAGGTTACAGTGTTTAAAAAAAAAGATTAAACACAATTCAGAGATCGGTGTCAGGATGAATCAACAGTTGGAAGACTTCTTGGAAAAGAAATATATTAGAAAACTTTGGTATCTTCCTATATTTCCAGTTTTTAATCCAAATAAGCCCGGAAAAATTAGAATAGTTTTGGATGCAACAGCCATTGCAAACGGAATTTCTTTTAACTCTATGTTGTTACCAGGAGATTACCAACTAGCGTCCTTGCTGGGGGTCTTACTTCGATTTAGACGAGGAAAGATTGGATTCAGTGTTGACATAAAAGAAATATTTCTTCCTGTAAATATCAGAAAAGGGGACCAACACGCACAATGCTTCTATTGGTGTAAGGTACATGCAGATAACCGATTAGAAACTTACTTTGTGACGGTAATGACATTTGGAGCTGTCTGTTCCCCTAGTTGTACATAGTATGTAAAGAACACTAATGCTAGAAAGTTTGTATATGACTATCATAGAGCTGTTGATTCTATCGTAAATAACCATTATGTAGATAACCTCCTGGATTCGGCAGATACGGAAGTAGAAGAAATAGCTGAGCAAGTAGCCTTTGTCCACTCCAAGGCCAATTTTGAAAAATAATTTTCAAATTCGAAGAAATTAAATCACATACTGACTTAGTACAGGCATAATCCTGCCAAGATAAATTTGGATATGGAATCTGAAGGTAACACAGGAAAGGTTTTAAGCATATGGTGGAATCTCGACTCAAATTGCTTCGTATATTCGCTAAAATATAACAAAGGTAATAAGGATGTTTCACAGGGTAACAGAAAACCTAGTAAAAGAGAAGTATTACGAATTATGGTGTTCATCTATGGTCCCCTGAGTCTTATCTCTCATTTTTTGGTATATCTTAAAATCCTGCTACAAGAAATTTGGAGGAGTAAAATTACTGTGACTGCCGATCAATATAAGTAATGGCTAACATGGTTACGACATCTTCCAGAAATAGTAAATCTCAGGATTCCACGTTGTTATTTAAATAATTTTCATAACTGGGAAGATAGCTCTGTACAGTTGCATGTATTTGTTGACGCTAGTGAAAATGCTAGTGCAGTACAATATCTCGAATAGAACTCCACGCCGCTAGTCTTAAAAGCGACAGATCTATGGTTTAAGGGTCCAGAATGTTTAACCCAAACTACAGCTTATTGGCCCACTGATATTACAACAAAAGAAGTTAACGTCACTGAAATTTCGAAAGACAGTAAGATTCCCATGATTTGCTTCGAAAGATTTAGCAAGCATACCAGATTATTACGAACGGTAGCTTACGTATACAGATTTATAAATTGTATACAGGCTTTATGCCTAGGACTATCTATTCCAACTGGTATTTTAAACTCAGAAGAATTTGGTTTATCACGAACCACCTTAATTCGGATTGTACAAAAGCAATATTACTCTGAAGAAATTAACAGATACAGAAAAAAGAAACTAGTACGTTGAAACCTACTGTACACATATCAAGTAGTATTTTCCAACTATCTCCATACTTAGATCAAACTGGAATTCTTCGCGTTCGAGGACGATTAGACGCTGCCAACTGTATAAACTTTGGCTTTAAAAGACCTATCATTTTACCACGTGATAGCTATCTTACATTTCTAATAGTCCAGCACTACCACTGTTTGTATTTCCACCATAACCATGAAACAGTTGTAAACCAAATTAGACAGCTGTATTATATCCCAAGATTAAGGAGAACGCTGATCAAGGTACGTCAAAAATGCCAAACTTGTAAAATTAATTCAGCTGAACCTGAACCACCTGAAATGTCTCCTTTGCCTTAGTGTCGATTTGCAGCTTTTCCATCTCCATTTACGCACTCTGGTGTCGATTATTTTGATGCAATTACTGTAAAGATTGGACGACGAACAGAGAAACGCTGGGGAGTATTATTCACCTATTTGACTATTAGAGCAGTTCATTTAGAAATAGCATATAAACTAGATGCTGATAACTGTATCCTCTGCTTGAAAGATTTTATGAACAGAAGAGGACATCCCAGATATATATATTGCGATCGAGGAACTAATTTTGTGGCAACCGAACGTATACTTCGTGAAGAACTAAAAAAAATTAATCATAATTTAGTCGCTAATCACTTTGTAAGCCCGGAGATTATATTGCATTTTAATGCTCCATTATCAACACATATGGGAGGAATGTGGGAACGACTTGTTAAGTCAGTCTCGAAATAGCCTTATATGATGCCTTACCGATACGTACACCAACTGATCCACTGCTACGTAGTTGTCTAACTGCGGCTGAGAACATAGTTAACTCAAGACCTCTGACATATCTACCACTAGACAGTGAAGAATCAGAATCTCTCACCCCCAACCATTTCCTGCTTGGATCTACCAACGGTGACAAATACTTATGTTCTTTCTAACGAAAAAATATTTAAAAAAAATTATTTATATCGAGAACAATTTACCAATCATTGTTGGCGAAGGTTTGTAACGGAGTACTTACCTGAACTATTATCGCGTCCTAAGTGGCAAAAACAAATTCCTCCCATTAAAGAAGGAGATATTGTAGTTATTTGTGACAAAGAGCTTCCTCGTTGTAACTGACCCAAGGGAATGGTTATTGAAGTATGTATGAGCCCTGATGGACAAGTTCGAAAAGCTAGAATTGAAACTAGCACTGGAATTTATGTGCACCCCACTGTGAAGTTAGCAGTTCTACCAATTGAAAAACCGTGATAGGTACAGCTTTGAACTTAGGGCTGTACCGAGGAGGAGTTTGAAAAATGCTTATTTAGTTAGTTAGTTGTTCCATGTGTTGATGTTATGCATAATAAACCCGAAAAGGATCAAGGATGGGAGTGACAAAGTCGCGAGAGACAGTAAAAAATAAATTGTCAAAACGGGTTCCAGTCTTGAACTAAAAGGGCAACTATTTTTGAGTTTTTTCTGTATTTATTATATAGTAAAAAGCAAAAATTTGCCTTATTTTATTTCCAACAATTTGATAAATACAAAATCTTATACCTAGCGCGCTTTTTCAATTAACATTACGTTTTAAATGACCAATATGGGTTTAGGCAAAGTCGTTCAACAGGTGATCTTCTTTCATATGTGACCCAAGTTTGGAACAATACAGTAGAGCAGTCCGGTGAAACAGTTGTAGTCGCTTTAGATATCTCAAAGGCATTTGACCAAGTTTGGCATAAGTCTTTACTTGCCAAACTCACCTCGTTTGTGTTAAATGATACGCTCGTCAACTGGGTTTCTAGTTTCCTTGATAAAAGACGAATACGTGTCGTAGTTGATGGCTTTTTTTCAAAAGAAGTAAGCATTAACGCGGGCGTACCACAGTGATCCGTTATAGCGCCTACACTTTTTCTGTTGTACATAAATGACCTTATTTCTTCAACAACTAACCCCATCCATTGCTTTGCTGGCGATAGCACTCTTCACTGTAGTTCATCTCAGTCTACTCATAGTGATAATCCACATTCTGTGCCATATCCAGAAATTAAAGCTGAAATGGCAAATTCAATCAACAAAGACATTCAACGTATTCTCGAATGGGGAAGTAATAATCTAGTTAAATTTAATACTAACAAAACTCAGTGTTGCCTTGTGTCCGCCAAAAAAGATAGATCATTTCCTGTTGTAAGTATGAATGGCTCAGTTCTTAAGTTTTCATACTCTATTACTCTGTTGGGTATGACTGTATCTTCAAATCTCTCATGGGTTGACCATCTTCTGTCAGCTACCAAAACAGCTGCTCGTAAAATAGGCTTTTTGTACAGATGTAAGCAGTACTTTACCTCTCGACAACTCCTTCTGCTGCATAAGGCCCAAATTAGACCTCATCTGGAATATAATTCTCACCTCTGGGTTAGTGCTCCCCAATACGCTCTAGATATCGTTAATCGTATTCAAAAGAGAGCGATTAGGCTTATAATTGACCCGTCCTTAACTTCTCACATACAGTCCCTTGACCAAAGAAGGATGGTTTCAGTTCTTTCTTTGTATTATCGTTATTACAACGGCAATTTTGCTGCTGAATTATATACTTTGATACCATCTCGGGCTATATTTGCGAGAAACACTCGGTTCGCTCATTCACATCATCAGTATGCAGTGCAAATCTCCACTTGTCGTACCAAACGGGCGCAATCTACATTTTTCCACACGGCTTCTAAACTTTGGAATGATCTCCCTAGTTGCTGTTTTCCTCTCACTTATGATATGAGACAATTTAAGGTAGCTGTTCATAGGCATCTATTGGCAATTCATTATCCCTCTATCCATCCTCCTAAGTGTTCCTGAGTGCTTTAGCACGATAGGCCAAATTTAGACTGTTCAGGTCCACAATCATAAAAAAAAGCATCTACAAAATGTTAGCGTTTTTTTACAAGAATCTGTCATAATTTAGATATATAAATTTATCCTGCAAATTATTTAACTGCGCCTAAGAAAAAAAATATACGATAAATAATAATAATTACGTTTAATACATTTGCAGCCGCTGTAACTCAATGATAATTACAAAAACGAATACAAAAGTCAAGCACCAACGAACAATATTTTAATGTTGTTGAAATTGATAAGTTCGGAATCCAAAAGACAAATTTCAACTCGGTGCGCGTATTTATAAGGTTTAGTTTTAAATAAGTTACTTCCTGCCAAATCCAGCACGTAATCAAAGAATTAACCACGACGCGATCGAAACAGAAAGCACTGGTTCCAACAAGTTAGGAAGTAAGAAGTGGCATTACGTTTTTATAACCAACGTTGACTTCTTTAATTTCAATTATATTGAATATTTTCTTATATAATGAATAAATATAATGAGGGCATATGATTTCCCGTGAATATTCAGCTCAAAGTAATGCGAGATTCATAATTAAGAAGTAAAGTGAATCATTTCTAAAGGAGTTCCTCAAGCAGGAGGGTTCTCATTTCTGTTATATATCTAGTTAAGAAAATAGTTAAAAACTTCACAATTCGCTAACGATATAGGTTTACACGCAACAGCAACTACTGCAAAAAATAGTAAAAGTGAATTCAAGCAATAAATTATATTCAACTGAAGAAGCAGTGGGCAGTGGGTTAGTCGTGGTCCCGGAAAAAAGTAATAACCCTACACTTTAATAAAAAATTACTTTGAGTTTAATTTAATTAAATTAATTCGTGGTATTAGACGGGAGAGGTCTAGATCTATTGCAAAATACGGCATAAGTGCCTATTACCTAAAAAAATTAAAGAGTATTAGGAGATTTCAATAGGCTACGCTTAGAGATAACCTAGGACATAGATGAAGCACTCCGATGACTAGCATTGTCTTAAGCGAATCAAAATGTCTCAGTTTAAATGATCAAGATTGTATATATTGGTATGCTTAGATTTTGAAATATACGTACTACATGCATGTTGTTTGGTTCATAGTTATTTACAATATGTCGCTTTTCGAATTTTTCTGTAACCGGGTGTCTACCGTGGTACCCGCGGTTTGCCGCCCGTGAGCCCCGTACCCATTGCTCTCGCGAGTCGGAACGGCCCTGGTCCGCCCATATCTTCAATTTTTTTTCTCTTCTGTTGACTGCTTCTGTTCAGAGAGTTGTTCAGTTTGACAGACAGAAGTGATTTTATTTTTCAAAAGAACTTCAAAAATGACAAATATGAACAAAATATAAACCTGAACATCAGTAACAACGTCATGGCATGACGATTTAACAGCTGTCAAATAAAAATTAATTTTGCTTTTGTGGGCGAAATTACTATTGTTATCCATTCGCCTTTCCACGTGTAAATACTGAAACAATCAAGCTGGGATGTATTGAACGAAATAGAAACTTTGTTTTGCTGATTTGCATTAAATAGAAACCAATATTTTGCTTATAACTGTCAGAATGCTTATCAACAAGCGAACTTTATCCTGTACTCTATGTTCGATCGATCCATTTTAGAATCATTTAGCATAAATTGATGCTTTAAGCTGGATTTGTATTTAATAAGAAATTAGGGAAACTTAATGTTTGACTCAAAGTAATTTTCTTGGGTAATTGAAGTGGAAATGTTATTAATAATCACCAAATTGCCTTATTGAAAACTAAATTAAATTACTGCAGTACTTATCTGTATAAAACTTGAAGAATACATCACCCTGGGATGTCTTTAAATGAACATTTATCACGCTGCACCGTTAAATCTTTTATTCAATTGTTGCCTTTCGTAAGAGTGCCATCAGGTTGTGCTCTTGACTCTTTTATATGTATAGTTGATTGTTGCGGGACGTGCGAACCGCTGCAGCCTCTTATTCCATATATTTCGGATTAACTGAAGGGTTGATTGATAGATGGTCTGCCAGATGGTCGCCGGAAGTGCGCGTGCACTTGACACTTCCGGCCAACCCTTCTACTCGCTTAATGAAGTGGCGTAGTGTTATATGTACTGCAGCGCTGTAAGTCCATCGCGACGCCTCCATCCCCGCCACCATCAGCATCCCTTTTAATTGCGTTACAGCCTGTAAACGGCAAAGTGCTTTCCGTCCTCAAATGCAAATTTTAACCTTGTTAAGCCCACGGCCTAGCGAGTTTAAATTATCAATGGTTAATTAATCTTCAATTTATTCACTTTGTGTAATGAATTTAACACTCAATTTAGCGGTTATTAATCAAAGTTCTAATGGAGGTTGTTAGGAACACTAATCAAGGAGTATAGAACGACGACGGTCTTAGCTACGCTAGGTTTCGAACCGAACATCTGCCATCTCTCATTGCCTAAATACTGAACTAAATTGTTAAACCCATTCACCGTTCTACCTGATTTTACAATAATTATCTTTTAACTTGTTTTATGAATCGCTCAATTAAGAGAAACGATTTAAAAGTTTCTAAAGCATTCCGCCTTAGAGAATGTATTACAGGTCTTAATAAAGATTTAGTTAATTTCCAATTTTTAGAGCTACCATTTGATTATACGAACGTTAAGCAAGAGATAATTAATCCAGTCTCCGCCTGATAATTGTGGGATAAATAGTTTACACTTGCAAAACTAGAGTTTGCAAAATTATGCAGTATTCATTTCCGGATTAATAAATTTCTAATTATACAGCAAGGTTAAAAATGATATTAGAATCATATTTCCAGATTACAGATGTTTTTATGAAAACAAATAATTAAGCACTCATAGTGACCTATTGCAATACGTAATCACCTTTTTAGTTACTTAGTTACAAAAAGTACATTAACTAACCCCCCTTCCCCCCCATCAAATAATAGATTCATTTTGTGTATTTGATATTTTATTAAAAATCTAACTACTACAGCGCACCAACCCTACATGTCTTTGTTTTAACTTCAGACTTATTGTCATAGCGCTAGGTACGTTAATTAATTATATATTTTTTATAATTTTTTTATTATTGTAATGTGATTAATACTTCCGTAAGATACACGTTAAAAACGTTATTTTCATATCCAAAAGCACCACTGAAATTGATTATGCAGAAAACACTGTGAAATGTTCGATTTTTAATCAAGAGCGATGGGGGAGGAATAAGGTAAAGCGTCATGATATTTTCAATTGTTTGAGGATGGGTATCTTGGGGTATTAGGATTGTAATGAAGATGATTGCTCTTTTAACCGTTCCGCATCTAACGGAAGTTAAAAAAAATTCTAGTTGTTTTCAGCTGCAACAACATGTACCGTTTTGATACTATACTCGACTAAGGTATGTACGCTGGGTTTACTGGTTCTTGTTTGTGTTTCAATCTTAGGATGCATCTAAACGTGTAAAGATAGCTGTCTTTTTTGAATAATGTGATTTAAATTTGTGTATAATTAGCCGCTGATTATGCACAATTTTACACCGTTGAGATATGATTTTGCGCCTAAATAAGAAATTGGAAATGTAGCAAAAATTTTTATAGACACAGCTAACTTCACGGAACCGCAAACTTTTTTATTCAGTAATTGAGCGTCAATTATGAGCCGTAAAATTGAACGTTGCATCCTCATAGGAAAAATATCTGTTGCAAAAGTTACATCGACAAGGCTAACTTCACATTATTTTATATAAATTAATCTTTTCTTGAGCCATAGTTAGGCACCCATTATGCGCAGTCAAAGCAACATTTTGCACCCCGATAGGAAACAAGTTATTGTAAAAATTTCTTTTGCATAAATCAATTTTTCCTTATTTAGTAATTAGGCACCAATTATGCGCGTTTTCCGCTGTTGAAGTTAAATTTTTCACCACTATAGGAAACAAGTTATTCTAAAAATTACATCGACATGGCCAACATAGTCGTGAACTGATAAAAAGTACGTCTTTCCTTGTGCGTTAATTACAAGCCTATTATGTGCCTTTTTCCGTAAAACAGCTAATATCTTGTGTCTAATTACCGTATTGTAGTGGATAAGCTTAAAAATTAAATAGAAATATCTACATGAGTATATTTGAAAAGTGATTTCTTACTATAAGCATGAAAGCTGTTACGTGCCGTTATGTCATTGTTACGAATAAATCTATTTTTGTTGAACGCAGCCAAGACTTTGATTGAATTCCCGCGCTGAGGTTTTCTGGAAATGCGCGAAAAGATGTTTTCCAGTATTATCATTCCAAAAAATGCGTCTTTAGTGGAATTAATTATATCACTAATTATTTCTGAACCTGTCGTTCGGTAAAATTAAAATTCATTTGCGAATAAATGTCTAAAAACTTTTATTATAGGTTATGTTCGTTAATGACCAAGTTGGTGTAGCGTTACATTGCCTTATTACCAATCTCACTTTATTTGCCTTGCTGTTTAATGAAGAGGTTTGTAGAAAATCAATTAAGAATAAAAACTTAATTACATATTTTAGCATTTCCGGAGTATCTTTGATAAGTGGAGTTATTTCAAAAACGCAAAATTTTATTTTAACGTTGTATAATAGGCTTCTAATTACTGCGTAAGAAAGAAGTTTATGCAGAAGCTCCGGCTGTGTGAAGTTGGCCGTATTGGTGCAAACTTTACAATAATTAGTTTTCTACAGGCGCGCAAATCTAATTTTAACGACACAAACAGCGCATAGTGGGCGCCTAATTACTGGATAAGAAAGGAATGATTTATTCAAAGTTTCCTGGTTGTGAAGTTAACTGTACCGATGCAATTTTAGAATGATTTGTTCCCTATAAGGGCGCAAAATCGGTGCCTAACCATGGCACAGGAAAAGACTAGTTTATGTATAATAGCTAGCCTTATCTCTGTAACTTTTGCAATAACTTACTTGCTTTGGGGTGCAAAATTTTATTTTAAAGACGCAGAACAGCGCAGTTATTGCAAAAGAAGGAATTGATTTGTGCAAAAGTTCACGGCTGTGAAGTTAAACGCGTCGTATAATAACTTACTTTCTCTAGGAGCGCAGAATTTAACTTTAATGGCGTAATGCAGCGCATAATAGGTGCCTGATTAGCACGCAAAAAAATATTAATTTATTCCTAAGAATATAAAGTAAAACTCGCCGATGTAATTTTTACAATAACTTATTATGGGGGCGCAAAATTTTATTTTAACGGCGCATAATTTATGCGGCTGTGAAGTGAGCCCTTTTAATGAAATTTGAACGTAATAAAATGGTGCATGATTGGCGCCTAATTAATGCATAAGAACAAATTGGTTTATGCAGAACTTCACAATTGGGAATATCTTTTCGCACGTGGCGCGTGTGTGGTGTACACACAGTCTTATATTGTTCGAGCGCAAGTTTATTTTAAAACGCCGTGTGGGACAATTTTTGTAGAAATAAAAAATGTTCAGGATGGCTGGAGGACCTAGAAGATTCTCGATAAAGAAGATCCTTTTCATGTATCTGATGAATCTAAGAGCTATTACATTCCATCTGTACAACAAAATCCAGCTAAGAGAGGTAAAACAAGTTTAGAAGACCAACAAGATTATGATGCACTTGATGTTTCTGAAGGTGGTAATAATGCTTCTGCAAATAATGCTGTTGATCCCGAGGAAATCGCAAAACCAAACGATTCTATTTATTGGAATGGTATAGGCAAGATTGCGGGCTTTCAATAGATGAAAGCCATGCCTCAAGTTTAACATGCAGTTGGGTTGGAAAAACTTCATCGAAGCTTATAAAAACTGGGTGTATGTTGAAATTATTCCTGCGACTGCACTCATTCCGCCTAGTTGTAATATTGGATAATAATGTCAATATGTAATATGTAGATATGATTCCCAATTCCTCACCTTCTGTCGTAAATTATAATTCTATTCATATAACATTATATGCATTAGTATATTACGTCATATTCTATATTCAATTTTCATTAATAATATTCCCACACCTTCTCTGCACCACCCACCGCACTCCCCTGGGTCTCCTAATTGCCCAGCCTACTTGTCAAATCTGTGCCCATCTTCGTTTCATGCCTACTTTCTTACTTCTTCTTTTTGGTCTCGTTTCACGGCCTAATTTCTATTTTAGATCAGTTTTCAACCGCTCAGCCCTCACTATCTGTGATTTTTATCTTAGCCAATCTTGAAATTCCCCCTGAGTTTTCTAAGTCCACGTGACCTGTCCCCATGTAATTCAACTAATCACGCGTCACCATAGTGCAATGTATTGAAATAATAAATAAAATTCTTATTACCACCTCGAGAGCCCTCTCAGGTAGTTCTGATTTGGAGTGTAATTATAATATACTGTTACTAATAATTGTTTTAATTTGCCAAAAATAAAGAAAAATAAATGAATATGATTATTTTTGGCAAGCTCAAGACTAACCTCCTGTATGAGGTATTGATAACATTTTATTTACACTAGGTACGATGTTGTTACTTTAAATCGTGATATGACCTTTTTCAATTTAATTTATGTAAAACCACCTTAAATATAGTTTTAATAATAAAGCTTGTAGAAGTTCAATGATTTTTAAGACTTTGTTAATAAATGTTCAGTTTATTTCTAATTAAAATAAATGTATGTTAAAATTGGTTGATAAAATTATTTTTTAATCATATAGTTCACCTTATACGGTTACATAATATACCAGTTACGCCATTCCCTTGCGGGTTACGAAAACAATCCCTGCCTCTTGCTTATTTTTTATTTGCAATATTTCTTCATGCTTTGCTATACTTGCATACCTCCCTAGCTTCAGCAAGATTCATACATTGTATCTGACACCATTTTATTTTTAAAACTCCTTATCTTCCTTTCTTTTATCATACATTCTTACTGCATTCAGCCAAGTTTTACGCAGCCTACCAGACCCGGCCTCACCTCTAACTTCACCCACATATATCTGTTTTGTTAACCGTGTGTTGCTCATTCCTTTGATGTGACTAAACCAACGTAGTATACTACTTGTATACCTATCAATCATCGCCTTTTCAGCGCCACACTCCATCATATACTCACTCTTCGTCTTATTTATTTCGCTTTCGTGTTTTTTTGACGTACCCATGGCCTCTTCCATACAATACTGACGGGACAAACACGCCATTATAGATTTCTTGTTTCGTAGCTACGATCATGCTTTCTTTTTTCATTACTATCGTCCATATACTTCTAACCACTTTTCTTCCAGCATTAACCTGTAGTCCAATCTCGCCATCCACTGTACCATCTGCAGTGAACATTTTTCCCAGATATACCAACTCATCCATTTGTTCCTCATTCAGTGTATGTACTCTCCTTTTCACCTTCCCAATTGAACACCGCACTCTTTGTTTTGTTAACGTTTACCTTCATGCTCTCACAAACTATATCGCTTAATAAATTCTGTCATCTGCATACGCCAGAACTCGTACTTTTAGGTTTTTAATCATTACACCATTTGTATAAGTACATGCTTGCCCAACACATTTATCAACGTACACATTAGTACAACGTACACTAAAGTATTCACTCACACCTCTTCTCTCTCTTCTTACATCTACTGTATACATGTAATATTTCCCACAGCTTCTCCATATTTACACAATCATGTGCTTTCTCCAGATCTACAAACGCACAGTGCAGCTTCTTTTTACACTTAAACACTTTTCGATCATCTGTTGGAGAGCAACCATCTGATCAACACGTCCTCTCCCTGATATGAAGCCACCCTGCACATCCCAAATCTTAGCTTGGGTAGTTTCACGTACTCTATCAATCAGTACTCTTCCAAATACTTTACCAGGTACACTGAGTAGACTTATTCCTCTATAGTTTTTGCGATCACTCTTGTTCCCTTTATCTTTATACAGTGGTATAATGATCGCGCTATTCCAATCACTCAACACCTTTCCACAATTAAGACATGCGTTGAATAACTCACACAAGCTTTTCAAGTGCATATTTTAGCATGTTACCAGTGATTTCATTCACACCTGCCCATTTACCGTTTCTCAACTTTCCTACCGTTTTCTCTATTTCACTTAACCCAATATGTTGCTCAGTTTCATTCACTATTCTTTCTACATTCTGCTTACTAATCTTTTCAGCCTTATTTTCCTAAATACCAAACAGTTTTCCAAAATATTCTTGCCAGCATTTCTTAACTTCACAACCGTCCCATACCATTTCGTTGCTCCTATTCGCCACTCCTGCAGTGCTCTGTTTTGAGCCATGCTTTGTATTTTTGGCCCATTTCCAGAAGAGCTTTTTTCACACAGAATCATTCTGCATTTTCTGTCCTTCATTGCTTACTCTTCACTTATTCTCACAACGTCATTGTCTTTGATTTGTTCGTTCCACATTCCTTCATGCACATTCAACTCTCTACTCACAGCATCTGAATATTGCATTCTTGGATCATTATCTACCAGTTTATCCACCCTAATTCTGGACGTTCGCAGTACGTTTTCTTACCTTCAGTCCCACTTTGCCCTAAACACATTCTCAATACAACCAAAAAGTGGTCCGATCCACACTCAGACCCGCGCATTAAGTTTGTATCTCCCACCAGGTTTCTAAGTAGTTCATCATATCTCTATTCCATTCACACATATGCACATTTTTATTCAAACAACGTATTTGATACAAACAGGTTTCCTCCACATACATGTTCACCACGCGTTCACCATTTTCATTGACTCTTTGATCTCCGTGCTCTTCTTGGCGCGTTCAGTATGTTCTCTCTGTACACCCACGCATCCATTCATATCTCTCAATATCATCATTGCAAATCATCATTCCAGAAGTTCTCACACTCTTGGTCTCTTGCCCCGTTCACCGGTGCATAGCATGCAATGAGAAAAATTTTAAAATTCCATTTTCATTCTAACCCATATTACTCGGGGATACCGATTCGTACTATTTAACACATCTTTTCGCTCTTTCACTCACGATTACTCCAACTTCTTTAGCACCTTACATTTCAGTCTCAACTCCTGACTATAGTGCAAGGCTGGCATCCTCCATCTCTACAGCATCCTTTCTTTTGCGCTTTGTCTCCGATAGATACAGAATATCAAGCTGTCTTTCATTCATTGCGTTCACAATTTCAAATTCTTTACTATGCGTACCTCTAATATTCTACGTACCAACTCGCCATTCTTTCCTTGCACTGTCGACAGCCACGAGATCTGTCTATTTCGAGCTTAACTGCCACTTGAAGCCAGGTCGATAAAAGACATTGGTGTTGTTGGTTTTAGTAATTCATTAGCAGACCGATCGGTTACTATCCAAATCGTGTCCAGAGGAAGTAGCATTCCCTACTAACGGTATTGTCCTACTACCGGGAAATGTTGGCACTTGTTTAGCCTATTACCCTGACAAAAAAATTGGTGATAAGTAGAAATGAAGGGAGGAAAGACCTAAAAATAATATAAATGCGTATACTTACTGTATTTTACTTACGTAATTTCAATTACATCGTAATTAAAAATTTATTAGGAATTTACATCAGTACAAAATTTGCATCGATTGGAGCTTGAATCTCGATAGCGCAGTTGGTTAGCGCGGTACTCTTAGCAAAGTACAGGTCGTAGGTTCGAATCCTACTCGAGGTAAACTTTTTATTTATGTATTTAATAAAATTAATAATAATTTTTAATTACATATTTACCTTTGAACTTATTCGTTCATAACAAAAAACTTATAATAATCAATTACATCGTATTTAAATTAAATTCATTCCTATGCAATGTTTGGTTCTCGTGCTACTTACCGGCCTTGCTGTTATTCATTTGAGAAGAAAAATGGTTTAATTATTTTTAATTTAGATTTTCGATTACGAATTAGAGCTAGTTACTCGTTTATTTCATTATTGGTATTTATTTGTGTTTTATTTATACTTTAGATTACGGATTCGATCTAGTTATCTATTTTTTATCATTCAAGGTAGTAAAATGAATCTACGTAAGACAATGATTATGTTTGAGTTTGTTACTGAGGGGTTTATTGCAAGCAAATAAATTAAGCAGGTACTGATTGCATATTTCAATCTTAAGAGCTGTACACTTTTATGATTTATATCTGACATGTCTTGTATTTTATCCTACGTTACAAATACGTATTCATATATTTTTATTGTTATTGCAAAATGTTTACGTATTTGAGATCAACTCTTAGACAAAAGGATGGTATTGGTGCTTTAAGTTCACTTTAAGAACCGTACCTGGCATGGGTTTAAATAAACCGTACCTCTCATAGAATAGAAATTCAATACTGTAGCAATTTTAAATACTATTTAGGCACCTTTTTTATTTGTGTATCTATATAGCCATTTCACACGTTACTAAAATTCTACTGGTTAGATTATTATGTATATCTTTGTTTAATAATATTCAAACCGCTGGTTTATAAAAATCTGACCAAAAACTCACCCTTACCATGCACTAATTGATTGATTTAGAAATTGACATTTTCACCCGCACATGTTATACTAACCAAAAGCAAAAGCGGACGTACACGTACTTACCCGTTGACGACTAGTACTACTGATTATTCAAATATATTTGTCCTATATAAAAGTTTGCTTAATATTTGACTATTTAATTTTATTAGATTGGTCTTTGACCTCATAAATCATAAATTCAATTTTGAATTTGTTTGATCGATTGTAATAAATAATAATTAATGCATGTAATGAGGTGCTAAAGACCTTTTTTCGCAAGGTAAACGACTAAATATATTGATATACACAAAAGTAACTAATTGATTAATTAAACTTATGCTTTATCGGTCAAATACATTCGAATGTCAAACTTACAATTAATTAGCATACAATCTGAACTATTTGTTATTCTAAGTTTGGTCTAAGGGTCCTTTTCCAAACTTATTATAAAGAAATTATTTACGTTATTTTGATACTAAATTAAATGAAACCATCAATAAACGTGAAATACTGTTACTGATTACTATGATTTTAAATTAAAAATTACGACTGTAACAAGTTCATTAGGTAATATTTGTAGTAATATACATTTGTACATTCTTATATTATTCCTATCTACCTTGCTACAAAGATCTTAAACTAATGTACATATACGGATTAATGGCTGAGTTCCAATATTAAAATGATTTGTTCAAGCAATTAATTTTTGTAATAAATTAAAAGATTGACCTATATCAGCACGCGGCCATTGTGTATATTTCAAAATTATATAGAATCTGTTACTTATTTGATAATTATGTTGCACTTGTTATTCCGAAAGGATTAATTATGTTTTTTGATATGACGCGTAATTTAGCAGCAAAAAAAAATTCCTAAGGTAAAATTCAAGTGTTGGTTTAAATTTTTTCATTATTTGAATAATGATTAATTTTATAAGAAAAGGTGTAATCGTATTTTTTAAACAAAATTTAATTTTACATAAATGCTTTCTTTATAAAGTATTTTAATGTAAAGCGAAATAATATATATATATATATATATATATATATATATATATATATATATATATATATATACAGGGTGTCCGGAAAAGATGCGCAAAAAAATTAGTTGCTGATTCTACATGAAAAATGAGTGTGGTAAGTTCCTATAACACTTTTTCGAAAACTCAAAAATAACGGATCTACAGGGCGTCAAAGTTAGATTTAAAAAATAATTTTTTAATAACTTTTTTGTTGGTAACCGGGTTGTTTTAAAATTTGGTACACTTATTACTTATGATCTTTTGTATTATTGGTCAAAAGTTGACATTTGTCCCTTATTGCTAAGGGGATGCACTCAACCTCTCCATCTACTTAATAACCTATAAATTTTTGGTTTATCGGTTTTTGTTGTGTACAGTTTCAAAAAATAAAAGGGCCCTTAAAATTACGCAAAAAAGATTTACTTGTTACATCTCTCTAAAATAAGCCGTTTTCGAGAAAACCAGCTTTGAAAATTGTCTTGCACGCTGTGAACAATAACGCACGTTAAATTATTTTGAACGTTTTAACACGGCGTGCTGTGGAAACAAGTGCTATGGTTTCTATGGCAACGAGGACACATGTAAAAGCAATGTTTACACATTGTAAAGTGTAAGAATGAGTGTTAAAATGTTTTGTCAGTAATAAAATGTTTGAACTCACCCTGTAGATGCGTTATTTTGGATTTTGTATCAGTTTTATTGCATGAGACAAAAGAGCATATAAAAACAAACAAAAAATTACGTGATATGCATATGCAAATTTCGCGACTTTTGACAGTCACATGATCGGTCTATTTAAAACACGTCATGTCACGTGATACTAAAAGTCGCGAGATTCGTCCACGTGAGTATCCAGCTTTAAACTTTAAAGGATGAAGGTCAAATTTTGAGTCTTTATAAAAAAAAGGGTGGTAAAATGTTGAAAATAATTTAAAGTGCGGTCTTGTTCACAGCGTGCAAGACAATTTTAAAAGTAGATTTTCTCGAAAACGGCTTATTTTATTTTACTTTGTGAAACTGTACACAACAAAAACCGGAAAACCAAAAAGTTATAGGTTATTAAGCAGATGGGAAGGTTGAGTTCATCCCCTTAGCAATGAGGGACAAATGTCAACTTTTGAACGATAATACAAAAGATCACAAGTAAGAAGTGTACCAAATTTTAAGACAACCGGATTACCAATAAAAAGTTATTACAAAAAAATTATTTTTTAATTCTAACTTTGACGCCCTGTAGATCCGTTATTTTTGAGTTTTCGAAAAAGTGTTATAGAAACTTGTCACACTCATTTTTCTTGTAGAATCAGCATCTAAATTTTTTGCGCATCTTTTCCGGACGCCCTGTATATATATACAGGGTCCGGAAGCAAGAGCACCTTCTTCTATATCTTCCGTTTTATATAAGCTAGATTAATAAAATTTGGAATGCATAGTTGTGTGCATATTTTAAAATTATTCACGCGAATACAGGTTGTTTATTTAAAAAGGACCAAATTATTATAAAAAAATTTAAATGGAACACCCTGTATATTATTACTTTTTTGAAATTTACGCATTGTTCTTAACAAATTCGCAATATATTTCCCTATCCCTAAGTATAGCCGTTTTTGGGTTATTTCGATTTTTCTAAAAAAAATTGAAATTACAGAGTTTGCTTTGAAAATATACCTCCTTAACTGTTGAAAAATAAAAGTTATCTAATTTATATGAGAATAAGTACACAGATAATGTGAAGAAAATGGATAATTGCATATAGGGTGCTTATAATTGACTTGCCAATCAACCATTATTCGAACTAGTAAAAGTTTGCTTTTTCAAATAAAACACCCTGTATATTATTACATTTTTGGTTTCTACATATTATCCCTTATCAATTCGCCATACAACCCCCTATCCCTAAATATAGCCGGTTCCGAATTATTTCAATTTTTTCAAAATGTATAAGATTATTGAGACATTGTTAAATCTATGGCCACAATATAGATAAAAAAGAACATCATAAAACAATTGTATTATACATGAAAAAATGCAACAGAAACTAATATATTATGATAGAAGACTAATTACAATTTTTGTACTGGAGGAATTGCATGTTAACAAAAATTTGACAAATATTTACTTCAATTTCAAGTAAAATTCTAAAAATTGAATGTTTGACGTAAATAAATAAAACTGTAGTTAACCATTTACGAGTGTTATTGTTAGTAATCAAGATTTTTATCAAATGAATTTTACACAAAATGAGTTAGTTGATATAGTATACGTGTTGGGTGCTGCAGAAAGAAACTGTTTATTGGCCAGCAGAATTTATGCTGAAAGATATGCAGATAGAAGACATCCAAACACAAGATCGTTTCAGAAAGTTATGAGTAGATTTATTGCAACTTCATGTGCCAATTACTCCAAACATGAACGTTTCAAACCTTCTACAAATGAAGATAGTGAATGGAGGGTTCTTCTCGCCATCGAAGAGGATTATCACAGAAGCCAAAAGGACATAAGTGAAATAGTTGGTATAAGTGAGAGATCAGTAGGCCGTCTTTTAAAAAAGAATCGCTTACATCCCTATCATATTCAGTTACACCAAGAATTGAGCTATGCAGACTTCGATCGTCGAGTAAGATTTTGTAACTGGGCCAGAGAAAAAATTACTCAAAACCCAAATTTTTTTTTATAATATTTTATGGACAGACGAATCAACATTTGATAAGAATGGATTTGTTAATACACATAATTTTCATTATTATTCCTCAGAAAATCCACATTTATTAACTTATCAACATAAGTTATCTTGAAGTGTCTGGGGTGCCATCGTTGGAGATTATGTCATCGGTCCATTCTTTTTTGATGGACACTTGAATGGTGAGAAGTACCTTAACTTTTTACGTAACAATTTACCGGGCTTGTTAGAAAATATTACTCTTGATATTAGAGCCACAATGTGGTGTCAGCATGATGGCGCTCCTGCTCACTACTCTGCAGATGTAAGAGATTATCTCAATAGAGTATTTCCAAATAACTGGATTGGGCGAAATGGACCTGTGAGTTGGCCAGCTAGGTCCCCTGATCTGACAAGAATAGATTTCTTTTCATGGGGATACATAAAAAGTATTGTCTATAGGGAACCACCAACCACAGCCGAAGATATGCGTAATCGTATAACAGGTTTTCATAGCGTTACTCCTGAGTTGTTGCGTAAAGTTGAACAATCTTTTAAAGATCGACTTCAGGTCCGCATCCGAGACAACGGACAACACTTTAACGAACAATTATTATAAATCATTATCGCTAATGATTAGCGTTAAATTATTATTTTTTTTGTTTTGTATTTTTAGAAATAAATTTAATTATTATAGTGTATTAGTTTCTGTTGCGTTTTTTAATTTGCAATACAATTGTTTTCCACTGTTTTTTTTTTATTTATACGAGGCCATGGATTTAAAAAAATGTTCCAATAATCTTATACATTTTGAAAAATTGAAAATAATTCGGAAACGGCTATATTCAGAGATAGGGAATTGTATATCGAATTGATAAGGGTTAATATGTAGAAACCAAACACGGAATAATATACAGGGTGTTCTGTTTGAAAAAGTAAACTTTTACTAGTTGGAATAATGTCTGATTGGCAAGTCAATTGTAAACACCCTGTATGCAATTATGACATTTTCCTTGCATTATAAGAAAGCTCTGTCTGTGTACTTGTTCTGATATAAATTAGATAACTTTTGTTTTTCAACGGTTAAGGAGGTACATTTTCAAAGCTATTTCTGTAATTTCAACTTTTTTTATAAAAATCGACATAACTCAAAAACGGCTATATTTAGGGATAGGGAAATATATTGCGAATCGGTTAGGAACAATGTGTAGAATTCAAAAAAGTAATAATATACAGGGTTTTCCATTTAAATTTTTTTTATTATGGTTTGGTCATCTTTAAATAAACAACCTGTATACACGTGAATAATTTTAAAATATGCACACAACTAAACTATAACCCTATCCCAAATTTTATTAATCTAGCTTATATGAAACGGAAAATATAGAAGAAGGCGTTCTTGTTACCGGACCCTGTATACAACGTGTCCCTGATAACATTTACAGCATGGGGATCTCGCTTATTATAAAAGATACAGATTTGGTTAAATTAGATGAATTACTCCTAAGGATTAGTGAAATTATAGGACACTCTCCAATTTCCAAATTTCCATGTATTTTAAGACTTATGGCAAGAAAAAGAAAAATGTCAAATTTCTGTTTCTTGTAATATCTTTTTTGTTATATTAGACATATAAATTTTATTTGCACTTTCTTAAGATATTTTTTATGCAGAATTTAAATATCAATTTGGATTTTTTTTGCACTTTCTATTTTTTAGTTTCAATCCCTAAATTAAATTTTTCTTATAGAACGACAAGTCGGCTTTGAAATAATTGATCGTGTTTTTTTATCCTCTTTACAATGATATAGCACATGTACTATCTATTTTTAAAAACAACAAAGAAAATTTAAAAAAATGTATTTTATTAAAGACTCTAACAATAAGTAGGCCGTGAAACATGAGAAAATGACAAATAATAGATGCAAGAGATGCAACAGGTAATAGTATTGGAGATAATTATCCAATTATAAAAGATGTTCAAACAATTGACCATTCGGTTCTAAACATAATTGTGCCCTGCGTAGTGTCGACGTAATTGCACTGCGTAGTTTTTCGCGTTTAATGCTACCAAATGCTGCAAGAACAGCTTCACGAAGATCTTCGGCATTCTCAAATGTTTGCACGTACACTCGATTTTTTACGTAGCCCCAAAGGAAAAAGTCCAAGGGCGTTAAGTCTGGAGATCTGGGTGGCCATAAAATCAGCCCTCGATTACCAATCCATGAATTTGGAAACCGATTATTGAGATATTCGCTGATGATGTTTGAATTGTGGGGTGGGGCGCCATCTTGTTGGAAGCAGATATTAATATTCTCAATCAGTGGTAAATCATCAATTTTATTTTCTAAATCAGTTTGTAGTAAATTCAAATACCTTTTACTATTTAATGTTTCGTTAAAAAATATGGGCCCAATAAGTTTGGCGCCTAAAATGCCACACCAGACGTTAAAACCAAATCTCACTTGGTGCCGACTTTCCTTAACAACGTGAGGATTTTCACGGTCCCAAAAGTGAACATTGTGTCGATTGAAAAGGCCATTATTTGTAAATCTGCTTTCGTCAGACCACAAAATCGTAGCTGGAAAATTATCGTTATTCTCACATTGATTAACATACCATTGGCAAAATTGTAATCTTCTCCCCTGATCTCCATCTCTAAGTCCCTGCAGAATGGTGTACTTATAAGGATGATACCTGTGACGTTTTAAAATTCTTTGTGATGTAGTGTTCGAAATACCAGTGTTATGTTCAATTTCTGTAACAGATGTTGAAGGATTTTCAATAACTGGTTGTAATACATTTAGTTCTGCATCTTCATTCCATAATTTCGGATTTCTAGTAGGTTTTGAAAATGAATCATATTGTTTTAAATTAATTACCAAATTTCTGTACGTACGAGCACTGGGCTGCCTTCTTTCAGGATACAGCCTCAAGTACATCCGTTCAGCTTCTAAACTGTTTTTATGAGACAAGATGTAACAACTCAACATATCAAACTTTTCAGTATTAGTAAATAAAGCCATGTTTGACACAAAAATATTCTGGAACGAATAATTTTTAAGTGACATTAAATTCGATTGTGTTTTTATGTTTCACGGCCTGCTTATTGTTAGAGTCTTTAATAAAATACATTTTTAAATTTTCTTTGTTGTTTTTAAAATAGATAGTACATGTGCTATATCATTGTAAAGAGGATAAAAAACACGATCAATTATTTCAAAGCCGACTTGTCGTTCCATAAGAAAAATTTAATTTAGGGTTGAAACTAAAAATAGAAAGTGCAAAAAAATCCAAATTGATATTTAAATTCTGCATAAAAATATCTTAAGAAAGTGCAAATAAAATTTATATGTCTAATATAACAAAAGATATTACAAGAAAAGAAATTTGACATTTTCTTTTCTTGCCATAAGTCTTAAAATACATGGAAATTTGGAAATTGGAGAGTGTCCTATAATTTCACTAATCCTTAGGAGTAATTCATCTAATTTAACCAAATCTGTTTCTTTTATAATAAGCGAGATCCCCATGCTGGAAATGTTATCTGGGACACGTTGTATATAATAAATACATGTGGTTGAAAATATTGAAGCTGTATTATCGATATTGTTATAAAAGCGGGCGGCTTTGGAATTTTTTTTACGTTAACATGTATTTATGTCTATTAATCTCTATCTGGGATGAAGTTTTAAACGTTGTTATTGTTATTAACCTCTGTCTGTCACGAAGTTTTCAACGTCTACCTGACATAGATTATTGTTTTTGCGTTTAAAATCTTGCCTATTTTCGTAATGAACTTGTAAAAGAAGTTGCATAATTATCCTAAAATAATGTTATTAAAATTATTTCATTTCTTTTAATTTCTATTTTGCAGGTTGGAAGGTCGTGTGGTGTTCCACACCAGATATTTTCTAAAGCATGTGACGTTAGTATACGACACTTAAAACATACTACTATAATTAAAAACAGATGAAGAGAATATCATTCCTAAACTAATTTAACTAATTTAACTAATTAAACTAATTTAATGATTGTGTAATCAAGAATTCTCATCAAAAGAAGTAAAGGCGCATGAGTAGCGTTTTTTCTAAATAAAGTTAAAATACTTCTTTTGTGGCGTTACCAATACAATTTACGTTGCGTAATATCCAAAATTAGTAATACCTATGTATAGAAAATAGGTTACAAAAATGAAAAAAGAATCAAATTGACTGTAAATATTATCTTGAACCATTAGATGGGTAAAAGTAAACTAAACTAAATGAATTTTCTTGCTATCCATAACTTTTTTGTAGGAAAAACAAACAGTCTAAAGTGAAAAATAATAATAGTTCGGAAAACAATCGAAACGTTACCAATAGGTTGTTATTCTGGTTTTTTAAATTAATAAAAGTTGATTATACTTAAATCAGTTAATATGTATTCACAAAGTTAACTTTAATGTTTAGAACACGAATTAGAAGTAAACATAATTATCTACCTAAAACTAAAGTCTGAATAAACTACATTAACACCACATGTACTTTTCCCAGTCAGTCTTTTGACCATTTACCCTCTAATAAAACGCTTAATATCGGTAATAGAATGAAAATAACCATTATTTTCTACGCTTAATCTAACAATGATCCTCTTTCGCTCTATTATCCTTGAAGGATCTCACTCAAAAAATTTCAGATAAATTTATTTCCATCACACGTCAACATATTTTATCCTCCTTAATTTTTTTGCATTGTAATTGTTTTTCTAGTCTAAAAAGGGAATCTACAAGTTTGTCAATTCAGCGAATTTCACGTTAGAAAAGAAACAACGCATTAGTATGGATACATCACCCCACATCATTTGTCTTCAGAAAAACCCGGCTCCATTTTCCTCCACAAACGAATTTTCCGGTTGGACGCCTAGCGCCTGTGCAAATTCTCACACTTATATAGCAGTCGAGAATCGTGCTCTTTACTGATCTTTACCGCTTTTTACCGTTTCGCGTATCTCCACAATTCGCTTCCTTTATAAGCAAACGTTTATGTCATTTTACAGTACACCAGTATTCCAAATTCATATTTAATATTATTTTCGAATAATATTTTCGCCGGTTAAATCGATTTAAACTGAAAGTTTTTGATTTTTTTATATGTTGAAAAAAAAACCTAATTGGATATTTTTACGTTGTATACTTTTATATATTCGCATTTGATATTTCCACTATAAACCGTTTCGGTTATATTTGTAAATGGATTTTTGCATGAAAAGAATAAATTAAATCACTCAATTGTAATTTTTCTTCTGAAGCGTGTAGACGTTTATAACGATTAAATTTATTTATAAATTAAATTATGACGTCATTTAATTATTAATTACTGTTTAGTCCCTTAAATAAACTAACATATTTATCTCTTAGTTATTAAATTGTGTATTTTACATTTATACTTCAACTTCATTAGATTTTGATAAAATTGTTCTTCGATTATGAATTTTTTATTACCATCCTTCCTCGGTTAGAGAGTGTTCTGGTTTGCCATATTTAAAGCAGTTTAATAATATTTAATTTAAATATAATTTAACTATGCTTTACTACTGTAAAATTAGATTCCATATAGTTGGCTTTATACCTTTATCAAACTGTTATATTAATAGCAGGATTATATTTGCATTTTCATATTTCATAAGTTTATTTTGACATCTCCATTAATTCTTAAACCTATTACAATTTATTGAGGACGATAACCTTAATCATTGTTATCGAAACAAATAAGTATTTTAATTACGTGTAATAATCGTGAAAGTTTACCTTTTCAAATTAAAATATGGATTTACTATTTTAACTCTACGATACGTACCCAATAAAATATCGGCATTTACATAATCCGGGCTTCTGAAACCAGTTATATAAAATTACGTATAGTCAGAATAGAAACAAAGGTATTGAAGTAAAACTTTATTTATACAAACGTGAGATTAAATATGAAAGTGAATTTTTTTTAGGAATTAAAGAAGCAGTTAGTCCGCATTCTAATACTATACTCATTACAGATGTTATTTTTACAATTAATACATATCATTGTGCTTTTACGATCAATATTTGCGGGGCACACTGAGCATCTCTTTCTCTTAATTGTTGCATTTATTTGAGTGGCTGACGGACCAGAGATGTCAATAAATCTGCTTAGACACTCCCTGACATTACGACGTACATTAGGGTTAATAGTTTTCTTGCCTGGCACACGCTGAATAATGTTGTGTGGCGGAATTTTATTTTTTGTTGAATGATCCAGACCACTTGGTGCAATGTAATCACTCGTTGAAGAATTGCCAATATCATCAACACCATCTTCTGAATTATCGTCAACATCATCAGAACTGGATCCAGAATACTCGTCAGAAACCAATTCGAAATTTGTGTCTTCTGTGTTATCATTTTGTGCTTCAGATACATCACTTTCTTCACTTTCGGCTGCCCACCGTGACACTGTTTCTTCATATACACGGTCATCAAATCTCACGCTTTTCACATTCTTGTTTGACGCCATTATCGTATGTGTTCCACAAGTTCACTCAATGCAACATTTATTACAACTGAAATTCAGCTGCGCCTACTTTTATACATCCAGCAGTAATGCAGGTTTCAACTTGCACAGACACATACAATTCCGCACAGCAGTGCTTGACAAATTGTAATAACCATCACCCTTGAAACTGGTTTTATAGGAACTAATTGTACACGGGCTTCGTAGGCCCGGCTTATGTAAATACAGGGTACTAATAGAAAATATTTCTAAATACACTTGAATGTTTTTTTAATCAAGTGTGTTTTTGAAATTTGAGCACACTAAAACGTATCCATGCCTGAGAGGCCCGGTTTATGCGTACTAGGGTTAAATGGCAGCTAATGTGTTAAAATAACCTTACACAGTAATCATGCCCCTGTAGATATATGCGGAAAATCTCCTGAAAAAACTTAATATTGAGGACGTAAACGAGAATCGAACCTATTATCTCAGGAATGCCAATTAGATCCTGTTACTCATCAACCAGCTCGGTTTAGCAGAAGAAGTCGTAAGTGAAAGGTTTAAACTTATGTTTTCACACATGTACAATTGTGTACGTTCTTTTTATTACCACAGGGTACGGAGCGACCGGGAAACCCTGGAAAAGCGGGAAAAGTCAGGGAATGTATAATTCATCAAAAAAATCAGGGAAAAGTCAGGGAAAATTTACATTTTCATGAAATGTCAGGGAATTTCATTTTTTCCTGGAATTTGTTAGTTAACTGTGATAATATAGAATAGATCTTTCAACGCTTTATGTAATAAGATCATATCGGGCGAGTCCGGTCCTAGTCACGTTTACTGCGCATTTGCGTTGCGTCAACAACACTGGTGGAGGTTATTGAGACAGTGAGAGATACGGCCAATTTTGAAGCGAACAACATAGATAGAAGACTTGAAGAACTTCGTAGAAGATTGTAGACAAAATTTCTCATCTAATCCCAAAGATTTTTATTTAATAATTACGTATAAGATTATTATATTATACAAAAGTTTATTTTTAGTTCTTTAAATAAAAACTTTCTTGCAGAAGGCAGTACTTTTCATTTTTAATCACATTATTGAAGACTGAATTGTGTCAAATTCACAATTAACTTGTGAGAACTGAACTAGAAAGAACATGTGGTAATATATAGTTTCGTTTATTAATACCTAGGATATGTTATGTTTATGTGGTTTCTATATTGTGTTTATAAATGTGTTCGTTACAAAAAAAATATTAAAAATTTTTCAATTTTTTTACTTAATTTTTTGATACTTGCCACATATCCTTACTAGAAAAAAATATGGAAAATTAGTAATAGCTGTCAGGGAAAACCTGAAAATGTCAGGGAATTTCATTGCCTTTCAAGACTCCGAAGCCTGTACCATTAACACATTATAAAGAATTTTGTGCAAGATCGGTCTATATAGTATATTTTATGAATCAATTTTTGTGGTGTAAAATACCATGCGCCCGAGAACTACTCCAGCGCTCGCGGCCGATGAAGTAAATACCGTTTTCAGAATTCACATTCAGTTAGTGGCGACCATTAACTGTGGAAACTGGTCGACTAACCACAATTACAAAAACACTTACAATACAGAATTAGTAACTCGGTACGGCCCCGAATTATAACTTTTCAGAAAGATTGAAACAAGCTAGCACTAGAGCAGAACCACCTAACCTCCCTCTACGCCATGAAAATGCGGCAGAGCATATGTAGAAGAGAGAAGTAGACCACTCAAAGTGAGAACTCAGGACCCTAAGAACAACATCCGCAAGGGGCACCAGAAATCACCAAACGAAGGCGCGAAGAGCTCAAGCGCAATACACCGGCGCAACATGACTACTCCGCAACCACGAAAAAGTGTAATATATATATATATATATATATATATATATATATATATATATATATATATATATATATATATATATATATATATATATATAATAAGGGTGAGTCAGTTTTTTGTAGACAAACTTTAACAGGACATAGAACACATGTTTCTAAAAAGAAAAGTTCCTATAAACATATGTCGTAGAAAGCAATAAATCGTTATTGCTAAGAATTCTTATTAATTTCACAATTATTAATTAAGTATTGTTACAATAATAAATAAGGATTGTTAAAATTAGTGTACTAAACAGATTTCAACTTACAAAAGTCTTGTATTTGAGTATGGCTTGATACAGTGGCGGCTCTTTAATGAGAGCAAGTGAGCAGCGGTCTATAACTTATTAAAATCTCACTTAAAAACTACATACATGTTTATGGCGAAATTGATACATACATAATTAAACAGAAAGTATTGACCGCATAACAATAATAATTATGCATTTCTTTTTATACGAGGATAATAACAATGGATACTAAAAAAAACCGATAACCTACCTATTTATAAATGAAAATGTATTTGAAATTTTAAAGAAACGATCGTTAGGTACTAAAATGGCTCTAAATGTTTTATTATATCTTTTTTATTAAAAACTTTATATTCAATTATTCACATAAAGCACATTACTTAACTTAGTACCACATAAAACACTAAAAATCAAAATAACTCGGAAACGCACAGGAATTTCGAAACAGAAGAAGGTACATTATTTTTGTTGAAAATAACAGTTTTTTTAAAAAATAGTCATTGATGTAGAAGTTCTGTTCATGAAAGGGGTTGAGCACCCTCCACTCCACCACTGTGCAAGTTTGTAAACATTCTTATAGCTTGTTTTATGCTTAATTAATAGACATTATCCCCCAACATGAAAAAATCTAAGCATTCGTTTATGAGTTATAATGAAAATTTGAGAAAAAAATTATATTCAACACCCTGTATCTCGAAACGAAGCCGTCTACGACATATATTTATAAGAACTTTTTTTTAGAAACATGTGTTCTATCTCCTGTTAAAGTTTGTCTACAAAAACTGACTACCCTGTATTGTATATATATATATATATATATATATATATATATATATATATATATATATATATATATTAGAGTAAAAAACATTTTGAGTTTGAACTAGTGTTAATAAATAAAACAAATACTTTAATATCTACGTTTTGGTAGTCTTTCTTTACTACCTTTTTCACTATCAATATTATTATCTATTTTATCGTTTGACACTAGATGTCATACTACTTGATTTATATTGCAATTGGTCTCACCGCTGTTACAGGAACTAAATAGAAATTATTTTTGTGGCGGGTTTTAAGAGGAGTTAGGTTGCACTTCGTAGTTGTGCTGTTCTTATTCTTTTTATTGATGGTTTCCATATTGGTGGTATTCGCGATCCATCATCACGTTTGTTCATAGCTAGTGGTCTTTTTTCAATTTCAATGGCCTCTCTTGTGATCCTTTCTTGTAAAATACACGCTGTTATAAGTAGTTTTACTCTATCAGTATTAATGTAATGACCTGTTTCTAAATGATGTGTCGCTAGTGAGTTAGATGTGATGTGTTGCTTAATATCTAGTTTGTGTTCTTGGGCTCTTGCACCTATTTTTCTATTGGTTTCTCCGATATAAGAATTTTGACAGTTGTTGTGAATCACATATTCCATGTTCTTATGTATTTTGTCCTTGGGTTAATTGTGATAGTGGTATATGCTTAAATTGTTGCATGGAATCTCATATATTCCATGTTCTTCGCTATGTATTTTGTCCTTTGGGTTTCTTAACAATTGTTGGATAGTGGTATATGGCTTAAAAATTGTTCTAAATTCTGATTTTGAAAATTTCTTTGCGTCGCGCTAAATCGACTCATTAGCTCATTTTACAACTTTTGGCTAAGTTTCGTCAAGATCGGCCATGACGTCTGGATGTGTGTCTGTGTCTATGTGGATGTATGTGTGTATGTATCGATGTATGTTTGGTATCCACGATAACTCCAGAACTAAAATACGTACGTACTTAAAATATTGTTTCGGTTTTTTTCATTTTGCTTAGAGCTGATTAGATTTTGAGAGAAATCCAGCGGGTGAGAGGGTTTATTAGGTTCAGTTTTTGGTTTTTATCAAACACAAGGCGATCCTGCACGTCGTTGCCCATGACGAATTCTATGCCCGTGGTTCAACCCACTTTGAAACTCCATTAAAAGTCAGCACTAAGCTACATATATTTTTAATACCGCTATTTTTGTTATTTTGATCAAATATAAAACATAACGGATACCCTGTGTGTTCTACTACACTAAAAAAAGAACTTTTTTTTGAAAAAAAGGAAATTTTGTTTATTTATTTAATAAGTTTTTTGGTCTAATACCATCTTCGCATTATTGCCTTTCTAATGAAGCCTAGCCGTACCGGGATTGTACTCAATAACTTGCCAACATAAGTAGAAACATTTTTTGTGTTTTATATATATATATATATATATATATATATATATGTATATATATAGATTTCTAAAACAGCTGCATATTTCAAAGATTTAAAATTTCTTAGATATTCTACCTTAAACATATCGATTAATTATATTCTATGCAATTTTTTGATACGACGCGTAATTTAGCGGCAAAAAAATTCTTAAGGTAGAATTTGGAAAATGTGGACGACTTGCAAAATCGCTGCAAAATTGCTGCGTGTAACTCAATTAGAAACAACCCAGGTGTGTTTGAAAGAGTTCGGCAGTCAATGATGAGAAGATTGAATGCTTGTATCTAGGCTGAAGAAAGTCATTTCGAACATTTATTGTAGATTGTGCAACTTTACATTAACTTTTTGATAATAAAGTGTTGTTACTGTTTACCATGAATCTTCAAAACAAGGGTTTTTTCAAAAATCATCATAGAACAAAATATTCTTAGAATAGGCCAAAAAATAACCGCTAGAATTTTTGCCGCATGTTTACCTTATATATTTATTAATAAATGGACATTGACGATCTTGAATAAAATTTTGTATGTATTTCGGGCACAAATAGCGTTTATGAATCTTACGTGTCAATAGTTAGAGCTCCCAGGCGAGTGCTGTTACACGTTTCGATGCATAAACGCCTGTATTTACGCCCTTGATATTCAAACAACTATTTTATGTTTAAAATCAAGGTAGACCACGCTCATTGTAATAAATAATACTAAGCTATTTTAGACCTCTCATGTATATCCAAATTGTATTATTTATATTTGGGTGCCGAAATCTATAAACTAACGGAAATGTCATGCATCTCTGTGCTTATCAACAACTACCCTTCACTAGAATTCATTTACTTCCTACCCGAATGGTTTTTAACCATTAGACCATCGAAGCAGTTAACCCAAATATGATGTTCCAATTGGTCCAAGTCGAATGTAATTATTCTTTTCAGTTTACGTACTCAATACTACACTACTAAAATTATTTAGTGTCTCAAAAACACTTACAGGAAAAATATAGGTTTTATTTTAAATTCTTTTTGTATACAACTTGTATAAAATATCATTTTAGATTTTGAAATAGATTAGAGCAATATATCACCTCAAACATGTCGTGATCACCTTTCCACCATATCCAGAATAGACGTATGGTAAACCTTTCATGACAAATTGAAGCGGTAAACATTTATTAGCCATAACTTTAAATATTCAATTAGTTAACATTTAGTGAAAATTAAATTGTTGGTCTATTATATGATCTGATTAAAGCAATAAAAAGTATATATGCTATAGCTACTCTGAAATAGTCGGTATCTACTTTTATATTACAATATTGATCAAACATTCTGCATGACTAACCGAGAATAAAAAATAATCATTACAATTTTATCAAAATACGTTTCTTCTTCTTTTCATAACGATGGTTTCGAATAGATTTAGTGTTCAAAATTGATGTGAAGTGCCTTAGAGAGGCTAAACACCTTTGAAAGATAAGCATAGTTAATACAATCACCCTTTTAACGAGTGCCCGGTATTATAAAGGATTTTCTGTTAGCCCCATTATGTAACAAATTGCGTGCGTTGTTGAATGCGTTTGGATCAACTTGGTTGCTTTCAGATAGTGTGTAAGGGTGAGATGCTCGTTCGAGCGAGAAACAACTGAAGCCCACAACTTTTCTAAGCTTTATTTAACTAGAAATTTTCAGTTGGGGGAGAATATTGTTAAAACCGACATTAATTTACCATTATTAATATTTAATTGTTATCTTAATTTTATACAGTTTGATGTTTAACCCTTTTTGATCCTTAATAAAGTTCTCTAACAATAATTTTCCTTACGATTACATTAACCGTTATATTATAAATATTTTGAGTAGAATTTGCTTATAATTAGGCGTAGGAGTTAATTAGTAATTTCTGTGGTAATCAATTTTACTCTTTTAACTTTAATTAATTTTGTACCCTTTTTTTTGGGTTGCTTTATTACATGGAATCTTTAATATGCAAACTCAATTCATTACTTTGAGTTTATTTCTATTGTTCTAGTGTCATTATGAAATCATGAAACATAATAATGTAAATCTATCAAATATCAAAATATAGACTTTCACGATTTAAACTCATAATTATAAATACTTATCTTTTTTGGGTTTTTAAATCGCGTACCTTAAGATAAACTGTAATAACAGTGATCGTCGTCAGTAGTAGTGACATTTTTAAATTTGAATTTAAATCTTGAAATACATTATTTAAGAATCCAAAAAGGATAAGTATTTGTAATTATCAGTTGAAATCGTGAAAGTCCATATTTTGATAAAAATAAAGTTCTAGGCCCTTTTTTCTTTGCGTCTTACCTACTTCTCAATATTAGTTAACACGTTGACTACCGCAATGAATAAAAAAGCTTTTTCACTGGCCACAACCCTTTTTGTGTTATTTGTGCTAAATATGAATTGTGTGATTTTATTTTGCCCCTCCCCAAGTTGAATTTGATCAAGAACATGTATAAGTTACTGAGAGACCAAAGTGGGTACACGTGGCCACAAGACATCAGTTTTGGGTTTACAGGCATGTGACATTAACATGGTGTCTCACAACAAATAGCGACTAAAATTCTTGCGCCGACGCATTCAGAGAGGGGTTACCGCCATTCAATGTACTGCAAGTGTCATTAAATAGTAAACTAGCTCACAAAGGTTATAGATAGATACTTTATTCATGTATAACATAAAATGTAGACAATTGTCACGATCATCTAATATATGATATATATATATATATATATATATATATATATATATATATATATATATATATATATATATACAGGGTTTTCCACGGTAGGCGTTCGTTAGAAGTTTATGTGGTTAGAAACAATTTAGAAATCTGAATTTTTGTCGGAAGTCGCCACTAACTTCCTTATTTTAAATGGAACTTCTTGTATATTATTTTATTTTTGGATTCTTGACAAAATTTTAGGTTAAGTCTTATAAGGGTTTCCTATACCTTTTTTCAACTGTTTCTTAGATATCTTGATTTCTTAAAAAATTTTGAAAGATGTAACCTTATTTTCAACATTGCTTGTCTTACTTATTTTTGACTGATGGAAAGTGCTTCTGGAGTAGACAGAAGCATAAGAACTATACTTTTGAAATACTCATTGACAATTGATTTATTGCATACATGGTGTTCAAAATTTGATGAACTATTAAACAATTTTCAAAGTTGAAAAACTTTGTTAATTCAAATGTGACACCCTGTATATTATTGGATGAATAGATGCAGCATTTAGTTATGCATCGTTTGGCTATAACATTACCTATACCTATTATCCACAATTTTCTGGTTAATTAATATTTTCTACTTTAATGTGATTATTGACAGAAACTGAAATGTTTTTCAAAAATAAAATGAACTTAATTCAAACTACACAAATTCTATTTCATTAAAACAATGGAATAAAACAAGAAGATAACAAAATTGAGAGCATGATAACAAATGAAAGACATAAAACAATTATTTGAACATAACTACAATACAAATGTTCCGCATGACCGCCAATTTGATTTAAGCATTTTATAACTCGTATAATTCCGTATTTTTTATAAAAGCCGATAAAATTATGTTAACATGTTTAACAGGTCCATGAAAAGGCAAAAGGTAAGAAGTGTTTCATTCCCTCCCCAAGAGGGGGTCCTTGAGCTTTCCATGCTGCTTCAGCAAATGGATTCGATCCATACCAATAGTCTTAAAAATTGTTACCAAAAGTAATGCAAGCAATAAAAAAAATTATTAATTATTAAAAAATGTTTTTATCGTTGTCCATGGACATACAATAACGAGATTTTTATTTATGATTAAACAATTAAACTTACACGAAATCTTTTAGATTAACTGTTTTCGATGAAACAATAAATGTTATTTATTACTGCAGTGTTTTGAAAGTAAAGTTAGAGTGCCGTGGAAGGAAAAACAATTGTTCAAATGAATTTGACTTTGACATAACTTGAAACAGTGCATACGTAATTATTTGATAGTAACCATTTGAAGTGTTTTTAAGAGATTTAGGCTATAAAATTCGTTACTGATATTAGAAAATGGTTCGGTTTACAAACACTGAAATGGCCGTTATGCATTTTGTCTATGAAATGACCCAAGGAAATTCCAGAGGAGCTAGACGCATTTATCAAGAAAGATATCATCATCGCATTGTACCAAATAGACAAACATTTGTAAGAATACATGAAAGGCTTTGCGAATCAGGCACCTTCCTAAGGTCGGCTGCTCTTATTGAGAGACCTGAAACGGTAAGAACAGTGGAGCTGCAGGTAGCAGTTTTACGTGAAGTTGAGCGTAGCTTCGATACAAGCACACGCAAAATTGCACAGCGTGTTCAAGCTTTATTACCTGTGGATTTTCCCCAGCGAGTTGTTTATTATATTTGGCTTTTGCAACAACAGACAGCATCTCCGACATTCCTATCACGTATATTGTTTACCGATGAAACGTGTTTTTCCCGAAATTCAATTATGAACTTTCATAACAGTCATATCTGGGCTGAAGAAAATCCCCATGCGGTTTTATAGGACATCATTATCAACAACAGTTTTCCATGAATGTTTGGGTTGGTATTGTGAGTTATTATCTCATTGGACCTCATTTTTTAACCCCGCTGAATAAAATCCCCATGTGGTTATAGAACATCATTATCAACAGCAGTTTTCCGTGAATATTTGTGTTGATATTGTGAGTGATTATCTCATTGGACCTCATTTTTTAACCCCGCTGAGTAAAATCCCCATGCGGTTATAGACCATCATTATCAACAACAGTTTTCCGTGAATGTTTGTGTTGATATTGTGAGTGATTACCTCATTGGACCTCATTTTCTAACTACGAGATTAAATGGTCAAGATTATCGTCATTTTTTGGAATTTGTGTTACCTGTACTATTACAAAATGTCCCACTGGCAGTAAGAAGAGTGGATGCAACTTATGGAGAAAACTGGATCGGTCGCGCAGGTCCACAGTCATGGCCACCCAGGTCACCGGATTTAAATCACTTAGATTTCTTCCTTTGGGGACATTTAAAGTCCCGCGTTTATAAAACTCCAGTAAAGACTGAAGAAGAATTAATCCAACGGATACGGGATTCATCTGATCAGATAAGACCTACGCTGGAAATATTTCAACGTGTTCGGCAATCGATGTTAAGACGAGGTAATGACGAGTTTTGTGTTACTTATTGTTAATTGTTTTCTTGCTGAAAAGAATTGCGTACCATTTGTTTAAGTGTGGTTTTAATAAAGGGTTCTTCCTTGATTCATGGTTTTTTAAATTAGTATGCGTCTTCTTGTTCTTTAGGATTTTTTATATTATTTCAACACCCTGTAAAAAACAATTTTCATTATTTTGTCCCAGTGACATGCAATAAAGTGATTTTTATGTTTTTTCTCAATGCAAAAAATAAGAAAGTTGTAGTTTCAGTTGCTTAATGCGAAAAAAATGCAAAAATTTCAAAAAATAAGTGACGCATATTTTTTTGGTCAAAAATATTGGTTAAGGTGCCTTCCGGGACGCCACTGGACATGACGATTTCAGTCTAGTTAGGGCTTAATTAGCCCCTTACTACCCCAAATAACTGCCAAATTTCAACAAAATCGGCTAAAAGATTATTAAGATATTTACAAAAAAACTATTTCTTTTCAAAATGTTGACACCCTGTATCTTGAAAACGAAGCATATTGGTTATATAAACTTTTCGTCTTAGAATCACTCAAAGAACCACCCCTTCGAGTTCGGCCACGTGCTTACATAACACCGACATATATATATATATATATATATATATATATATATATATATATATATATATATATATATATATATATATATATACCATTAAAAAGGATAAGTATTTTATTATGAGTGTTAATGGTGAAAGTTTACATTTTCATATATATACAAGGTGTCCATTTGGTGTGTAATTGTCCGGTTATGGACACCCAGACTACTTGTCCGAAAAAGTGTGAGCATGCTTCCCAAATAGACCAAAACTTATATATATATATATATATATATATATATATATATATAAATGTGCGTTGTTCCGTATTAAAATTTTGCCGATATATGGGGTAACGATTTTTTAGATTTTAGACACCATGCCGGCACAAAACTCGGGAGCATGTGGGATATTTTGTGCCGGGACTGTACAGAAATATATAATACTTACTGCTAGATCTACTGATAACATCACAACTTTTTGACGGCACAAAGCGTGGGAAGTCATTTGCTGCATGTTTTACACACTTCCTCCATTTTTTTCAGTATTTCTTACAATTTCGATCTAATTCCTTTGGAACTGTATTTTTCAACATTTCGTAAATATGTTCGACTATTTTCGGTACTGCCATTGTGTCTACTACGTCTCGGATCTTTTTGTAGATTTACTTACGATTTTATTTGCAAGGTATAAAAGGCTTTTTGAAGATATATTTTTTATTCTTTTCAATTCTATCGATTTCTAAATTTAAACTGCCAAACTACTGCAAAGCTTTAGAATGACGTAACTGCAGTAAAGGTTATGAAGTTAGTAGTGCGTTCAAAAAATGCGAATATTTTAGAACGGTAAGCTGATTACAGCATATTTTAGCACAATCCTTGAACAAATAAACACACTTGATGTTGGCCTTGTGCCGCCAAAATGTTGTGTAGATCTACAAATGCGATAATTTTAAAGCGTTATATATTCTAGACAATCTGATTACCCATATTTTGGCCCATTTATAGCACAAAACAACTCGCATACTCCCGCGTTTTGCTAAGAAAAGGTTATGAGTGACACATCTACAGAATGCGATAATTTTGAAACAGAATGTTGTTGGTAACAGATTGATTATAGCACATTCTGGCACAATTCTGGCACGAAAAATCACGTAGAGTTCCGCGTTTGTGCTAACAAGATGTTATGAAAATCGTATACATCTAAGAAATGCGATAACTTTGAAACAGCATGGTATTACTGACAGTTTGATTACGGCACATATTGGCACAATTCGGGCAGAAACAAAATAGGCATAGTCTAGCGGGTTGTGCCGTTTGTGTAAAGTTAACAATACATCTAAAAGATGCTACAATTTTTAAGTGACATATTACTAACAAATTAATTGCAGCACAGCTTAGGCACAAAACCTTGAGCATGGTTCTACGTTTTGCTATCTCAAAAAGTATAGATCTAAAAAATACGATAATTTTGAAACCATATGTACTGCTGACAAACTGATTACTACACTTTTAGGTACAATTCCGGCACAAAACGCGTAGTCCCGCGTTCTGCTAAAAAAAAGGTTGTGAAGTTGGTACTACATCTAAAAAATGTGATAATTTTTAAACAACGTGGTTTTGAAAACAAATTAATTACGGTTCATTTTAGCATAATTCTATCAGAAACAAAATACGCATAATCCCGTGTTTTGTGCCTACAAGAAGTTGTAATGTTAACAGTATGTCCAAAAAATACGGTAATTTTGGAACGGTAACCTGATTACGGCACAATTCGGATTATGCACTTCTAACATCGTGCAGCTCTTACGTTTAACGTGTAAAAAACTGAAAATAACTGAAAAGTATCAATACATTTTTTAGGTCATGCCAGCCTGAACTGATATGCTGTCCGTGTTCGCGATTACAAAAACGGCTAAATTTTTTCAAATATATTTCTACTAAGCGTACCATTTGGACCTAAATTGCTTCTACTGAGTCAATGGTGATTTTATGTACACTGTGTTCGTAAAGTAGCGGATATATTTAATTAAAATTCGAATGCGAGTTTAGAAAGCAGACCCGTCCATTTTTATTTTCAATCTAGAATTTTTTTTACGTAAAAGTTAAATATACCGGGATGGTAAGTATGGACGATGGTTACTTAAGGAAATATTGAATAAAAATTATCGTACACATTAAAAATGAGAAAATTTGTGTTTTTTATCGTTATTTTGTGAAATATGAGGAAATTAAGCTAACGTGAAAGAATTGAAATCCTGTGCATGCTTGGTTTCGGAGATAGGTCGCGGACTCCATCAGAAGTAGTTGCGTTGTTTAATGTAAGTCACCCTGATCGACCATCCATTAGCCAAAGCATGGTAAGCAGAGTTGAGGCGAAATTACGGATGTTTGGAATATGAGAAAATCTGGACGAAAATCGATAAGTGAAGATCAGTTAAACAATGTGTTATCAGTGCAAGATAATTATAATACCACCATTACGGACATGGCTAATAATATTAGTGTGCGCGATCTACTGTGCATAAAGTGTTGAAAAGAGAGAAAGTCCATACCTAGAAGATATGCTTACTTCACGAGCTGTCGGAAGATGATTTTGATCGACGAAATCATTTTTGTAAACAAATGCAACAATTATGTTATGGTAACGCCAATTTTGTAAAAAGAATAATTTTTCCGACGAAGCAACATTTTCTTCAAAGCGCCATGTGAACAGACAAAATTTTGGTTACTGAGCAACCGAAAATCCTCATTGGTTCATAGAATATCACGCTAAAAACCCTCAAACATTGAACCTTTGGTGCGGCATCGTTGACGGGAGAGCTATGTGTCCTTACCTCTTCGAGTATACTCTCACTGGTGCGAGATATTTAGAATTTCTTCAAAATGGCCTCATCCCCGCTCTAATAATATTGTATCCGGATTTAGAAGAGCCCGATATGCATCACCGTGACCTCTTATTTAACAAGATGGAGCGCCGCCGCACTACGCTTTACCTGTTCGCGCTTGTTTTTATTAAGTTTTTCCAGATCGTTGGATAGGTAAAAAAGGGAAAATTAAGTGGCTAACCAGATCGCCAGATTTAAATCATATAGATTACTTCTTTTGGGGATACCTAAATAGTAAAGTACATGCGACACGACTGGAGAATTTAGAAGATTTAAAAGCACTAATGGCCGGTTTCACAAAGGCTCGTTAAATATTTAATCAGGATTAAAATCCTTAACGATGATTAAAAGTAAAATTTTGTTTCAGAAACGTCGATTAAGCTAATCGTGGTTAAAGTTAATCATTAAAAGTAAATTAATTAATAAAAAGTGTTTTTCAACCAACTTTAAAACAATATTTTTGTTTCTTTTTTATTAATATTTTTAAGCTTTACAAGAAACATGTAAGTTCAAACTTGTTACATTATAAATAACTTATAAAAAAAATTCAGTACATACGAAAATAATTTGATGATCTTTTTCAAAGATGTCTGATTCATCACTCCCTTCCTTGTCAGAAGATGAAGCTCCTCTTCGACGAATTCGATTTATTAATAAATTAGTTTTATACAACAGTATTGCTCAACAAAGACAACACTGACAATAAAAAACATGTTTGATTAGAAATTTACTGCAGAAATAAATTGTTAAAATTTTTGTGTACTTACTTGTTAACTAAATCCAAAAGCGACTCCTTCTCTTGAGGTGTGAAATTGCTTCCCTGTTTTCTCTTATTAGTTGCTTCTGCTTCCATATTTAAATTAATAATGCTTTATATTAATTAAAAATAAAACCAAACAACAACGAGATTAAAAACACAGGAACGAACAATTAACTTTGACATTGACATTTGACAGAAAAAAAGAATTTGCGACGTTGCCAGCTTTATTCTCTGATTAGTTAATCGACGTTAAAATACTAACGCATTTGTTTTGTGAAACGCATTCCAATATTTAATCAATGTTAGTTAACAGATGATTTAACGGAGCTTTGTGAAACCGGCCATAATCCGCCAAGAAATTAGGAACAATACCGCAGTTGTCATCTAGAACGTTCAAAAATCATTTGTTAATCGCCTTGGCTATTGTCAGAATGTTAACGGTGTTCAATTCGAACATTTAATTTAAATTAGTGGAATCATTTTACAATATATTTTATGAAAAAAATCATTTGAATAGTTCTTATTAGAAATGATACATGGTAACCATTTAGGTACGATTTTTTTTTCAAGATGGCCACATCTTGTATAACTAATCTAACCTTATATATAATGGAACACCCTGCATAACGTAAAATAATTTTAAGATATGCGCCTCAGTTCTTTCTACTATACTTCAATATTTTTCCGTCAAATAAAGGAGGTATCACCCGTGGACGCAAGTTTAGGACAATCTGTATTAACATCATCCTATGTACCTTGTTGTACGTAAGAACGTGTATCCTTTTTAATTCTGCAATAGAACATGGGGTTGACGTTTCAAAAATATCGATAACGTCATATCTTTTTCTTGACACACCCTGTATATCTCACTTTTACGTAAAATAATTCTAAATTGAAAGTAAAAATCGACGGGTACGAGCATTTTCTTCCTAAACTTCCATTCGAATTTTAATTGAATTAATCCGCTACTTTACGAACGTACTGTATAACTTATAGCAACACGGGTGTCATTAGAAAGCAGTTTCATGAAGATTTCGAACTTATATTTCGTTGATATCAACATATGACGTTTTATTACAAATTAAGGTCAAAAGTCAATGTATGTGTTCGCGTTTCCAAGAAAACGTCTTGCATTGCAGCAACATCTATTTGAAATGCTTGACCGGCTGACTGTGGCATCATGCTGTGCAATGAACAAGTGTGAATACAGATGAAGTCATTTGTAAAACGATTCGATGCTTGAAGCCAAGCTTTTTTACGTGTATGTTGCTATTGTAGAAACGGAAATTCCTCTTCACCGGTTAAGTTACCATTGCTTCTTATAATTTTTGTAACAACTTGGTCTGTGGTCTACACCTCCAACTAAAGCTTCTGGCTTAGTCAGATGTTGAAATATCTCATGTGTTTTTAAGTGATGCGTGGATTACCATACTAACGTCTTCAGATCAGTCAGATTTGGTACTTCTATTCATCCGCTCGTGTTCGTCAGGAATCGCGAAATTTTTTCGAAATTTGATTCACCAACTAAAGATATGTACGTAAGATGATTTCGACCGGGTAGGAGTCGTACTGGGTCAAAGGTATAGGTTAACAAAATTCAATACCTATGAAAACTCAGATGTTATTCGTGTACATTTCAAGCGAAAGTTCTTAATTTTCATTTGTATTGTACAACTGTCCATAATCCATACTAAAATTAATGCGTCAGTACCCGAAAAATATTCAATATTTTCAAAATTCACTACGGTCTCTCCTACTCAAAAGCATTACAAAATCATGTTATTTGAACCCTACAAAACCATTTAGCAAAACTTCTAACACACGGTGAAAAATACAACAGTTAGGTATTTCTATACAGTAACGAAAGGATGAAACCAATCTGACAACGTGATTAAAGTTTCATTCATATGGATCAAGTGGTAATGGCTTACCTGACAGCTTTGACGGTTTTTTCGAATAATTTTGTCAGATGTATATTGTGCGAGATTGTGTTCAGTTCTTTTTTTTCCCTTGCGATTGTTTGCTTTGAGGGTGTGATCATGCCTAGAGTGCGCTAATGTCTAAATTACCGCCAATTAAGAGAATTCGACAGAGGTCGCATTGTTGGTTTGTGCGAAGGTGGTTCTTCAATTATAGAAATCACAAATCGCTTTAACCGGAACCAAACCACCATCACACACTACTATCAGGCATGGCACACAAGAGACCGATGATCTGCAAGTAGCAACGACCGATTCTCAAGTACCAGATCCTATCTGCCATATCTTGTGTTACCACTAACGGCTCAACATCGACGGCAACATTCGGAATGGTGTAGGTTACGACTGCACTGGAACCAAAAGTGGCATAGGGTGGTGTTCACTAATGAATCCCGATTCTGTTCGGGAATGCATGATGGTCAGACGTGCGGAACATCGACATGTGGAATTTTCTGTTGCGAGGCATGTGCACCAAACTGTAGGGATTATGGTATGTTGTGCTATAATTTATGGGAGTAGGTCTCGTCTAGTACTCATCGGAAGCAATATGAACGCCCATCCTAGTGAAATTATATACGGAATCCTCCAGGGCCTTGAACTACGGTGACTGTTGCCTCGCAGTCTTCCTTGACATTAAACAGGCCTTCGACAAGGTATGGCACGCAGGACTAGTACATAAACTACGACAGTTAGGCTTCCCGACCGTATTTGTCCGACTCCTCTCAGATGTGTGATGGTACGAGTACTTCCCCAACTTTTCATCCCGCCGCCGGAGTTCTGCAAGGATCGTCACTGGCACCTATTTTATATACCATCTATGCCTACGACATTCCCCAAAGTAACAACCCGAACATATCTATTGCCCAATTTTCCGACGACACTGCCCTCTGGGCGCCCAGTAAGGGCAGTGACGGGTCAAATAGACTAATAACGCAATAACTTACCCACTTCTCCAACCGGTGGAGATTAACAATCAACCGAAACAAAACGCAAATAATACTGTTGAGGCACCTTAAATTATTCAACTTCGCTAGAAAAACCTCTGACAACATCAACCTGGCCCTGCGCGGCAAAGGCTACAACTACAAGACAAAATCATATACCTAGGCATCACGTAACCCTACACTGGCAACCCGGCGCCGTGCATCACTATTAAAATGCTGCGAGGAAACGTCAGATGTTGTCACCCCAACACCCTACAACACACATACAAAACTTACATACGTCCATACCGCGCTCCATTGTACGCAACCCTAAAACCAACCAACTCCGCACCATACACAAACTACACCACAGACACCCCAACCAATTAACCATACAGCACGCCAACATCCAACCAATAACCGACAGACTAGAAACACTACAAACCAAACACACAAATCGCAGGGTAAACAGTGACACGATCCCTACTAAACAAATATTACAAATCCCATTCTCCAACAAACCCCAACTACCATGAAAACTCAAAACCAAGTTTCAACATCTCACAGCACTACTACAACGAGTAAACAACCTACCAGTGGTCGACACCACTCCTTATATCCTAATATGACATCCACCAACCAATCCTCAAAGAGAAAACGATGACGACCGCCGCAAGGAAAACGGACAACTCTACCCATCCTAGAACAGAACCTATTACACACTAACCTTAAACATGTAAAATATACATTTTTCCCACAAAGTAAAAACATCAAAACTGTTACCACTTGCCACATATAAATTAAACACATCACAAACACATAAAACTCAGGGCTGAGGAGGGAGAGGATCCCTAAACTGCCCGAAGATCAAATATGGAAACCAAGAAGAAAGAAGAATCCCCGAAGAAAGAAGGTTACTATATTTGTGAAAAATACACTAGAGTAGATCGTACAATGGAACAGTATAACGATTATAAAATTTGGTAATTACGAAACTGGCTATAAATCTAAGTTACTTTAGTGCTTTATTACCTGTATGTTCGGTAAACATAAAATTGGATAAAAATTTCTCACCCAAATTAGTAACTAAATTTTTTTTGAAGAACTAAAGAATTCTCAGTTTTTTATGTATAACTATAAATATAGGAATTATAATCCAATGGAGTATAACACTAAAGCATTTAATAGGGTTTAGTACTATCTCGGCTAGATACACACCAAGCTATGAGAGAATCGTAAATCTTGCATTGACTTCATCTATTTAAGTATTTTAATGTCATCCGTGAATAACAGAAAATGCGGGTGATCAAATACATGCTTGATATTTTTATAAACAATAAAAATAGCAGAGGTTCCAAATGTGCACCTTGTGGCATTCAAGAAATTACAGATATTGATTTACAATAGGATTTTTTGCGTAAGAACGCCATTATTTTATTTGTTTATGTTTCAATATCCCGTATAACAAGGATAAGAATTTATAGTTTAAGCTTAATGTTTAATCATTGCTTCAGGTTAACTTCCGATGGCTTAGTACGATTTATAATCTTTATTTTATGATAGTTTTCATTAGTGCATTTTAATAAACTCAGTTATTTATTTTCACTGCTGCTAATTTATAACATTGATGTTTATGTTTCCCTTTTAAAGTTTGCGCAAAGAGACGTGTCAAGCTCGTTCACTTGTGTCTTTACGTTAAAAGGCTGTTTACGAGGATTTCGATATTTAATGTACTTGTAACATAGCACCCAGCTATCTGTAATTATTAATGTGTTCTATTTATTTTTGGTTATGACTTATTTTTATTTTTCTTAATATAAGATTTTATTGAATATTGTACGATTGTTTACTTATTTATTTATTTATATACTCTGTTTGTGTACATTTGGTCCATAACAATGTTAAAGTATTTAGTTTGGCGTTACTGATTTTTCATACGAAAATGTTTTCTGGCAGTTTCCGTGTATATATTGGAGCTCCTTAACACGTTGATATTCAGTGCTGTCAAGATATCTTAAAATGTGTTTGCGTCAGAACTATGTTTGAGTGTATTTACTGCTACAATTCGCGTATACTCGCACAACTATCGTTTCTTTTTCAAGGAAATACATTGTGTAGAGTGTGAAAATGTATTTAAAAAGCTTATGTAAATAAATAAATATCGTGCATTAGACCCTTATTAGCACAAAAGCGTCAATAAGACTGAAATATAATGTTGTAAAGAACTAAGTAGCACAAAGACTATATCTAATATATTGAGAATTGAGAAAACCAGGTTTCAATCATGTGGTTAAAGATCAATAAAATCATGTTTTGTAAAAAAATTTATAAGAATTTGGCAGCTTTAATTTATTGATGCAAATCAATTTAGAGTGAAAGCTTGAAATTTCAGGAAGTTTCAGAAGTTTAGGCACTTTAAAAAATGTATTCGAAATCATTTCTTTTGCCACATCTGAAAGTTGTTAGACCATAATACAATAAAAGCAAAAAAAAATCAAATTTAAATAAACCTTCATCAATTTGTACAACAAAGTCTAATAGGGAACCAAAATAGAACTTCAACAGCAGTTACTGCTAGATGTGTTGATAAAATCAATGTTTGTTATCCTAACGGTAGAGCACAAAGCAGTATTGTAGAGGCTAATAACACGGCTGCACCCGGATTGGCCCTATTATACCCAAGATTGTATTACGTGCTACAGATCTGCGCTTGACGTCTTAGTAAACGGGGCACAGCTTGACGCCTATAAGATCTGCTACAGTTCCGTACACACTTATAAAGAGCTAGAATTATATTTAGTTTCAGTAGATAGAACGTTGATGTTTATAACATTTAAATTTAATCGTAGCTTTATTGCTTTATTATAACATGTTTCAAAATACAACATATACGAAAGAACCGTTTGAAGTAAATGAAAAGGAAACAAACATGTTTAGATTGGTGGACATTGCTAAATATGACAAAGGCGTTTGTTGTTTTCTCAAAGTTACAAATTTAAACAGTTGTTAATAGATATACATTTATTAAAGAAAGCATTTATTTATTTACACGTCAAATAATTTAGACAGAAACCTTTAATTAGATTCCAAACGGAAACGTCATCAAAGGTTTTCTAGTTGGTTTATTATTTGTGCGGTTTCAGTTTTAATTAAACTTTCCCAAACTACAAATTAATTTAATTTAACTGTATTTTGTACTAATTCCATTACTTTTTTTCATTCTAAATTTCAGCACGATGTATTCTGTTCACAGTCTTACTTCCAATGACAACAAAATCAAGGCAGTGTAACACAAATAAGTTACTACTAGTGTTTCATTCTTGTTCTAGTTTTGTTGTTGTGTACAAGGTGCAAGGGATAACAAACAGCACGATAAACATGTGGGGAGCACTGAAAGAGAAGCAAGGTATTGGTTAGCAAGAAAAGTTGCAAGGACTCTGGTAAAGAGGGATAAAATGTATTCATTCAAAGGTTACTACCATTGGCATGTTTTACTCCCGTTTAATAAGTAAATATAAGCAAATAGGTACTCCTAAACACAATCGTGTTTAAGTTTAATACTTACTTCGTGCATTCTTGTATGACCTCAAGAGCTTTTAGTAGTTGATAAAGTTTTTCATATGAACTTGAACGCTCACAACCCATAAAATATTTACTAGGATTGGATCAAAACCTTATGAGCGATAGGCATCAATAACATTTGCTGCCTATCAAATTAATTGTTTTATTAACAAAATTAGAATAATAAACAATTTTTAATTCTTGTACGGAAGTGTATAACTGACAGAAAAATTAATGCTTAATTTTATATGATTACTAATTAATTAGTTATAAACGCATTACTTTAATTAACCACGCCCCTCATATTTTTCGTTGATGGTACTCCCTGTAATGAATCTTCTTACAAGTTACGACTTAAAGTGCTACTTAATCTCTCTACACCACATTGGGCGTCAAATTGTGATGAGACGGGAAATCTATTCCGATACGTTGAGGGACAAATTGTAATATAACTTCGTAATATTTGTTAAAGGAAAAGTGCTTCCTTCTTTATCATAACGTTGGTAATTTTATGATATATTGAATAAGATAAAAAAGATTATTACCCAGGTTAGCTCTGTTATAGATGGTTGTAATGTAACAATAATAGTAGTACGGGGACACTAGACGCCATCTTGGATTTTGACGTCACTTCCGGTTTTACACGCCCACGGGAGACCGCATTTTCCACCCTTATTTTTACTCGCTTACGTGTAGGAAGTATTTTTTCACCCCTATTTTTTACACACCCACGTGTGAGACCGTATTTTCAACCCCTGCTGGAATTTTCATCCCTAATTATTTTTTACATACATCCACGTGTGAGACCGTATTTTCAACCCTTTCTTCTCGAAGACCGTTTTAAACCCTAGTTAAAGCTTTTTTGATTTTTAATGGCATACGTGAAGGTCCGTATTTATTACCCTTATTTTTATGATTTCTTTTGGGGGTTATTTTTCAAACCTTATGGTTGTATTAAGGACCTTTTGACAGCTAGGACTTTTTTTTGTGGTTGCTAACGTGAGGACTGTATTTAGGGTGGGGGATGGTCTTGACTGGTCTTAGGGCTGTATTTAGGGGTAGGGGATGAACTGGGGCTGTATGTAGAGCTAGGGTTGGAGCTTAGGGCTGGGGCTGGGGGCTGGTCTAGGGATAAGTCTTAGGGTTGGATCTGGGGTTGGGGCTGGACTTGGAGTTGGTCTTAAGGTTATTTTTGATGGTATTAAGGTCCTTCTGGCTATATTAAGAACAGTGCCCCTGGAGGTTGCACACGCATACAATGTTGGAAATTGCATAAAGATTATTATCGATCCTATTGCTTTAAAATGGTCAAATGCTATTGGAGAAAACGTATTTTCTAATAATGATGTAAAATAGCAGCTGTGTTAAGGATTGATTTTGCGAGGGGGAATTTGAATGACAGTAAAATTTAATTATAGAACACTTATTTTATTGTAAATGTCATAATTAAAAAATCCTCAGTGAACTATAAAAAATTACTGACATTCCTAATGAAACAAGTTTTTATTAAGTTAATTAATTACATAACAACAATATTGTCTTCTAAATCGGATATTAAAAACATAGTTACCTCTATTGAAATATGTTTAATATCCATCCGACCGTTAAAATGTTGTACGCCTTAATTTTTAAAGAAACTCAATGCTTAGATGTGTTTTATAACTGTAATTAAAAATCTGTAAAATAAATAAAGGGTTAAAACCACACTTACCAGTTCTTTACTTAAAGAACGTTTTGAGGCACTACTTCACGAGTGATAGTCACTGCTTTTGTGCTGCGTGTCAAACTAAAGAACAACTTTCTAGGTTGTGTAAAACTACCTATTGATTTCCCTATAGTGTAAAATATACAAACAAACCTTATTATCTTTATCGAACTTACTGCAAATCGTATTTACCCTTCTCTTAAAATAAATCGGTTTGAAAAATATTCCTATAGTACATACGGATACACAAATCGTTTTATAAAAAAACATATTAAGAGTTTTGGAAAGTTACATGTTTTATATTCCACAATATGTAGTAAGAAATCACTGTTCATGTTTACTTTAGCTAATTACCGTGTAATTATATAACTTCGTTAAATATAATAGTCTAAAATTGATTACCAATATAATATAAATAATTTCTTTTTAAAAAACACTAAATCATAAATTTATAACACCATTTTTAAAAACACACATGCTGAATTAAAAGAAAAACAATGGGGTTATTTTTGTTATTACAAGGCTCTTGATTAAAACAATTAAAGCACTAAAAATCTCTTTTTATTTATCAGAACAGAATAGTTGGGTAACAGGCGTTAAACAATAACCTGATTATCTCATCATTTATATTTGAACATGTACTAAAATGTCAACTAAACGTTTTTAAAAATTTCTAATCTGAAATAAGAGTGACGTAATATAATTTTTATTTGAAATTTCATGGAGAGTATTATCATCATCGAGATTTCAAGATACAAACACCTCATCGTCTTCACGTTGAACGATTATATTGTAACAAATTATAAAGCAGCTAATAACCCTGACAGCTTTTATCAGACACTATTATTACATGGACATGAGGTTAGCCCTAAATTAACTGGTTTCGACACGGCTCTGGAAATGCTGCACACGCTTCAAATCTTTCAGCTCGTTCGCAGAAGTTGTACCGTATTCACTTCCTTCAATTTTTATCTGCATTCTGTTTCGAGACTGTAGTACGTTTTCTAATACATAAACAGAATCTTCAATACTGTGATACGTGTAGCAGCAAAACACATTAGCTAGTTAGTTTCATCTGTATATTACTCTACATGCATGCCTGATCTTATCATAAATAAATATCTGTCAAAAAAGCTAGTTAAACGTAACTCCATGGACTGGGTATAGCAAGCAACGTTTCCAATTATAGCTTTTAGTCAACACAATAGTGCCTACTATTGAGTTTCTTTAAAAATTAAGGCGTACAACATTTTAACGGTCGGATGGATATTAAACAGATTTCAATGCAGGTAACTATGTTTTTAATATCCGTTTTAGAAGACAATATTGCTGTTATGTAATTAATTAACTTAATAAAAACTTGTTTCATTAGGAATGTCAGTAATTTTTTATAGTTCACTGAGGATTTTTTAATTATGACATTTACAATAAAATAAGTGTTCTATAATTAAATTTTACTGTCATTCAAATTCCCCCTCGCAAAATCAATCCTTAACACAGCTGCTATTTTACATCATGATTAGAAAATACGTTTTCTCCAATAGCATTTGACCATTTTAAAGCAATAGGATCGATAATAATCTTTATGCAATTTCCAACATTGTATGCGTGTGCAACCTCCAGGGGCACTGTTCTTAATATAGCCAGAACGACCTTAAGACCAGCCAAGACCAGCCCCCACCCTAAATACAGTCCTCGCGTTAGCAACCACAAAAAAAGAAGTCCTAGCTGTCAAAAGGTCCTTACTACAACCATAAGGTTTGAAAGATAACCCCCAAAATAAATCATAAAAATAAGGGTAATAAATACGGTCCTTCACGTATGCCATTAAAAATCAAAAAAGCTTTAATTAGGGTTTAAAACGGCCTTCGAGAAGAAAGGGTTGAAAATACGGTCTCACACGTGTATGTATGTAAAAAATAATTAGGGATAACAATTCCAGCAGGGGTTGAAAATACGGTCTCACACGTGGGTGTGTAAAAAATAGGGGTGAAAAAATACTTCCTACACGTAAGCGAGTAACAATAAGGGTGGAAAATGCGGTCTCCCACGTGGGCATGTAAAACCGGAAGTGACGTCCAAATCCAAAATGGCGTCTAGTGTCCCCGAACTACTAATAATTTAAACTCAATACGATTTAAAAACTATTATTAATCTTATTAAATACATAAATAAAAAGTTTACCTCGAGTAGTATTTGAACCTACGACCTGTACTTTGCTAGAGTACCGCGCTAACCATCTGCGCCATCGAGATTCAAGCCCCAATCGATGTCAATTTTGTCTTTATGTATGGAGAACTGATGTAAATTCTAAATATAATGAGATTACTATCAAATTACTATATTAATGGAATGTGAGCATGCAATATCGCAAGGATTGACACATACCAAAGTAACTAATATTAAATTATTATAAGTTTTTGTTATGAACGAATAAGTCCAAAAGTAAATATGTAATTAAAAATTATTATTAATTTTATTAAATACATAAATAAAAAGTTTACCTAGAGTAGGATTTGAGCCTACGACCTGTACCTTGCATAAAAATAACGTTTTTCTTTTCCTTTTCTTCAAGAGTCCTTGAGGAATCTAATAATTTTCTGTGTGTGATTAATCCATCGACTAGGGTCGGATTTATTTTTATTCCTCATCATGCGAAATGGTTAATTAGTATTACTTATTGCCTAGACATCGTGCGGATTTGAAGGTTAAAATGTCAGGTATGCCTCGCTTCCTTTTTTTTCTATTATAAAACTTTCTTTACTTTTAGCCATCACCACCACAGTTTTCTCATAATTACTAACTTTAAGGAAAATACATGTTCCGATATCAACAATCGTAAATTTAGGTTACAAACATAACCGTTTCTCTCGAAATTCTATTGTGTGAACTGGTCTTATTGTACAACTCGTTAAGGTAAAAGTTGATTTAAATGGTTACTCGTGTCCTATGTAAGAAATTACAGAGGTTCCTACTCTACGCTAGGAATAACTCCGACCACCATAAACATATTTTTAGTCTAGGTCTGTTAACTATACACACGATTTGCTAAACGTGTAACTTACTTCACACCTTTGTGAACTGTCATATTGGTGCTAATGGATAGATCTGTAACTAAAATTCGACGACAGAACGAATTCCAAAGCTAAGTTAAACATTACCTATATGCCTTTAGTGAATGCAGATACACTTTAAATTATCTAAATGTACAGACTTGCCTAACAGTTATACGCCAATTTGAAATAATTATTTGTAAAATTGTTTTTTTAGATGTTTCATTTTCTAATTTAATCTAGTTATCTGCTGAGTTCACAAAGTCAATCAGTACTTCGATTTAATTTTAAATATTTCTTTTTGTAAGCTTAGGACAATCTACAGATAAATGCATTTATCATCATGGCCTCTTATGTGTATTATTGCTATATTGTGACTAATCCTAGAAGGTTTAAATGTTGGTCTCTGATTGGGAGACGGAAATGTATTATTAACTGTCAGTCATTAACTGAATATTATTATTGGTTTTATCGCTGTACACTGTACAATACATTTAAATGCCTTATGAGTGGTCTTTGCATTGAGTTAGCATAACCACTTTGTTTTAATTAATTCTTGATTTTACTAAAATGATTATACTAAATTCAAACACTGTTCAGTTTTGTTTTGGGATCCTCCGATTTATAGTTAAATTAGCCATTTAGTTTAAATTCCTTTTATTACATTACCTGGAACACAACAGATTATTAATATCTTTATGCTACGTTCTCACTGTAATTGAATATTAATTCCAGGTATTATAATATTGTGGTTGAAGTGGTTTAAAAAATGTATGGGTGTAATAACATAATCCTTGCAACTAACTAGAGATACAAACCGTTCACCAAAAATAATGCCTTTGTCTCAGTCGGTAAATTAATGTAGGCCAGTTTTAATCTTTTGATTTGCTTAATTACCACAATTTATGCTGTGTTATTTCCACTTAACATGAATATAGAAACAGCAATGTAACACTAATAAAAATGATCTCGGACGCCAAGTTATTTTTTAATTATGCTCGGAATAACTAAACCGAGGTTTACAAAAACAGTTCACCAAAATGTAAAAATAAAAAGTATACAAACTATGTTTATTAACAATTAAAATTTAGAATTATATAAAATATATCTTAAAAACTAATTGTAATAGGCTTAAATTACTAAATTATGGATATAAATACCAGTTCGAAAAATTTTTGTGCACAAACTTTTTAATAACCTCTGGTATCTAAACGATTACAGAAATGTAAACCAAAGGTGATGTCATCTTTGCACCAATATTGCGCAATATCTCGCAATAATAATGCTGTACGTTGTAAACCATACCAAAGATGAATTTTATTTCTTATAAATTTATCTTCACGAAATTTGAATTCCAATGTTTATTGCATTCTCTCGAAAGTTCAAATAAAAAATTGCGATCAAAATTTAGATCTGCATTGAATGCACAATTGCAATCATCAAATGAAAGCGTACGTAAAAGTAGAATTAAATGTGCAAAAAAATAAAAAATAAAAGTGCCTGCAAAAAACAAGTGTTTTAATTTTAATATAATACCAGTTAAATTATCTTACCATTAAACCAATGGCACTTTTTACAAAATTTAGGTGGAAATCCAAAAGTGGATTCCTGCATCAAACAGCGTACCACCAGAAATGAAAGAAAATGGACGCTTAGAATGTCAGATGATGACGCATTGCGCGAAAAATTTGCTCAAAAAATTAAGTCAAAGATATAGAACTATAAACCCCTAAAAAGATATGCAACTTAAGTTATACCAAAATGCAAATTAAGTTACCTACCACAGACTTATAAATCATTGCTAATTAAAAACTCTTTTTTTTCTTGTATCTTACAACTAAAAAACGAAGAACGCAAAATATTCGTTACAGTATCTAGTCTAGTTTGACTTATTTAGAACTTAAAACCATCCATTATTTCGGATGTTACATTATATAGGCAGATAGCTATGACAATCATTTGGTTATTACTGTTTCTATTATTTTCTGATTTAACGATATCTGAATATGTATTTTCCTTAAAGTGAGTAATTATGAGAAAACTGTGGTGATGGTGGATAAAAGTAAAAAAAGTTTTATAATAGAACCAAATAGGAAGAGAGGCGTACCTCACATTTTAACCTTCAAATCCGCATAATGCGTAGAAAATAAGTAATACTAATTGATGAGGAATAAATATAAATCTAACCCTAGTCGATGAATTAATCACGCCCAGAAAATTATTAGATTCCTCTAGAGATTGGAACGTGGCCTGCACCCACTTGTTAAAGAAAAGGAAAAAAAACGTTCTTTTTATGAACTTAATAACTAGAAACTTGTAATTGTTACTAACCGTAATCCAGTGGTTCTCAATCGTGGAAAGTATGAGTGACCATCAACCATTTTGAATATTAAATGGTTTACTTAATTTATGAAAATAGCATATTAAGACAACGTTAAATGACAAGATAATATAAACAGTAATAAGCAAATGATTATAATAGGTGTCTGCTTAAATAATGTAACATCCGAAATAATGGATGTTACAATCTCTTATATAAATCCTATCGGACCTGCAATCTTGCTGCTTAAACTACGTACATATACATTCAATTTTAATGAATTTGAAAAATTAAATCCACCATCGACACGCGACCATTGACTTTTTCAATATTATATAAGGTATAAGAAAGCTGTAACTATATTTGATCATCACTATTTATTTGGTAGTACTGTCCCAATTCCACATTCACTTACTTAAAAGTTTGATTTTCATGTTATTATTTACTTAAGTTCTATGCTTACATACAATGTAAACAAATCTTCTGAACCTCCAGTTAACCAATTAATTGTGCACCATGTTTATTCACCATTTCACATTTCACGTTAATTTTAAAATTTGAAATTTTATACATTATCAAACTACATAATTAAAATAACCGAAAATTTTAAACTTTCGACCATTTTACCTCGATGTAAAATGAAGACTGTCACGTGCTCACCCCAACTTCGTTTTATACCTGTCATGTCTCCAGTGTATAAATACATTTAATCCTCCAATAAAAATTCATATACAGCACCCATTAAATGATTTTCCAATTTAATAATATTTACAAAACTTAGATATCCTAATCCTAATATAAGTAAACTCGGGTTTTTAGTAGTTGAACCAATTTTTGCAAAAATATAAACCACGCAAAAATTATGGAATCTTGATTGACCAAAATATGATCTTTCAAACGTTGTTTAATTTGTTTAAATTCTTAACAACTTTTATCAAATTTTATATAAATTTTATTTTGCAGCCTCTCCTCGTCATTTCCAAAAAAAATGATCATTGTTATAAGCAGCGGCGGTTCGTTATCTGCTACAATTTCTGAATTGGATTTCAAATTTGTTGTTGATGTAAATATTAATTTATACTTCATTAAAATAAGAAACGATTTTAAATGTTAATTTGGAACCTTATTTGAATATTTGAGACATGTTATATTTACACAATATGTTGTAACACGTTTGCAATTTATTTTCAACACTTTCCAGTGGCGTAGTTTCATTTTTTATTATACGTGAATTTTTGTTATAAGATGCATGTTCAAATACGATTAATGTTTACTAATTCAGTTTATAATACACTAATTTAATAACAAACAAATAATGTTGAATTTAGGATAACAAAAACAAAAATAATGAAACCAAAAATTGTTTCACTTCACAACTCTCAAATTTATTAGACCACCAACCAGACAAAGCGGTTACAAAACATGTAAATTAGGTGCATTGCTACTTCTTTCTGTAACCTTGTTTGACATGCTTGTTCTATAATCTGGTAATAACATTTTATTGATAATAAAAATAAAACGTGAAAAAATGGAGTTACTATTTTAAATTCTAACTAAATTTTCCATTAGGATGTACTAGTAATAATAAAGTATTATGCGGAATTGCCAGTTGTCTGCTCCCTTAATTGTTTTATGAGAACCAAAAATTTTGGTGGGATAAATACTGAATAAGAAAACACGCAATGTGATAATAAATAAACGAAATCCAAAAAATTTGATAGCCAAAAGGCACAATACCAAAACCGAATGACGTATTAGGTTAGTACTAACCAGGGAAAAGAGTACGAGCTGAGAAAATCCTCGGTTATGTTCATGGTCGTATTTACATATCAAAATTGTACATATCTTCCATCATATACAAAAAAAAATCAATTCATATTTATAAGGTGTGTTAAGCAATGCGTCCATCTCTGTTGAATATGATGTGTTATATAATAAAAGTACATTCGTTCCTGTCTGTGCTTAGTAATATTAAAAAACTATTAATCCTTTTATATCTGCCCTAAAATTCCGTCAGTTTGTAGGAACACTGGTTAAAATTAAATATTCTGTACATCGATATGTGCATCTGTAATAAATTATTAGAAAGATATGTATAATCGTTATTCCAAATCTTCATGCCCCTAGGAAGACATGGATTTTAATACTGGAGCCATATAGTTTAATCATAAATGTTCATCTCTTGTTAAAGCTTGATAAAAGTATAAATGATTTTTTGTTTAAGAGTAGTAATACCTAATGCTTAATTCAGGGTAATATACATACATGTGTGCATCTTAGCTTTTATACTTGATTCTTCGATTACCTTTTTTATTACTAACATTATCTAGTGGTTTTCCCTTAATAGAAAACAAACGCTTAATTTCTACCAATCTATCTTACCTACAAGGCTATTAGGGGATGCTGCTGAATAAGGGTAGTTCTGTTCCATTGAGAAACCACACTCTCTGACTTTTTTATTTAGTAGACCTTCATATTTTTGAACTGCTAGTTTGTTTGTGTGACCATACAATACTTTTTGACGTCGCAATACATTTGTTACGTTTATGTCTGGTCACTGCATAAGGACCATAATGTTAGTCAGGTGACTTTTTGAAAATTGTTTTATTCTGGATTCTCACATTCGCCTCCTTATACCGTTTGTACCATGACCACAATATAAGTAACAGAAGAAGTTTATATATTACTGTATTGACTAAATCACTTGCAGTCTTTCGCTTCTAACGTGGTTTATCTCGACGTTTGGGTAAAGTGAGATACTTAAACAATGACCAAACTATTATTAATATTGATTAGTAAGTGCTGTACACATTACTATATGAATGTGGACTGCTTCACCACCGTACATTTAGTCTCTTTATTTTTCTCTCACTTGACACACATTTAGATCCCAATTTAATTTGCATTTTAAACTACCCATATCTTTATCAGCTTATAAACTTTGCTTACGTTAACTAGATACGTTGTAGTGTTGTAGTACTATCATTAAAAACAAAATGTTATATTTGTTGTCTTTCTAGCTGTACCTAAACCAGTAGTCCTTAGTGCTTAGCATCGCTGTTAACACTTCAATGCGTTTTTCTTTTTGTTTAAAATATAAAAGGGGCTGAGGTAACACATTTAACCGTCATATGCGCGTATAATTTTTATACGTATTTAGCACAATCAGGCACCGCTGTACCTACATACATTGTGCATGGTATAAGCTTCTTTTTCTTAGGTTTTTTTCCATAATAAACTTTACAAAGGCATAGAAATAACATATTTGTTTTACGTTTCAACAGAAAATTTATTTACAATTAGAAAATACCTCGTTAGGCTTATCATAATGATACATTTTTAATCTAATTATCGCTAATGCATAAGTAAGTGCACTTTTGCAAAAGATATTTAGGCATATTAACTTATCTATGATTTCTAATTACCTTTTCATTACTTTCTGGCTAATGAGCTGTGATGAATGTCAATTAAAGGGTTTGTAGCAATAGTGTAAATGACTAATTTATGTTATTATCCAATTACCTCTTTATCAATCTAAATTAATTTGGTATTTATATGCAATGCGAAATCCAATTTCAAATCACTAATATTCTTTACTTTGAAGTGTAAAGTGAGTTTCAGTATTTTACTTAGACCAGCTGAAAAAGTTATTTTGAAGAATGAAGGAACTATCTGCAGCAGAATATAAAAGGTATGTTTGCTATATTTTGTAAATCCGATAAATATAGACTAAGACTTTTTTGTTTACTAGGCTTACTTATGAGAAGCAACAAATTTACTTGGCAGCCCTAACAGCCGACCATTCCTGTTCTAGCGATGGAGAATACGACAGTCAAGATTCTGAGGATGAATGCATATCACCACAGCCTACAGTGGACGATGGCTTGTATTTATCGGACGTGGAAGATGTTTTTGCCGACAAAGGTAATCAGATAGAACTGGAGGAAAGTTCGTCTGAAGGGGAGGAGGAAGAGGAACAACACAACGACGATGCTGCGCCGGAATCCTTTGTGGAAGCTAAAGATGGTACAAATGGAAGAAGACCCCGCCGACAGCGACTCGAGTTCAAAAACGCAACATTATCCGCCATAGGCCTGGACCCGCGCCGTCAACGAAACACCTGTCAGTTGCGGATACATTCAAATGTATTTTTTCGGAACTTATTGTCGACATAATTGTAAGAGAAACCAATAGGAAAGCCGATCGTGTCTACCAAAATGGAATACAGATAACGTAGGAAGGAGTTTGACATTTATAGTTTAACATTTGAACGAAAGTGAACTTTACGCCTACATTGGGATACTGATAACAATGGGTGTTCATCATTCTAATACTGAACATGTCAGACTTTTGTGGAAGCCTGACTCATATCCACTTTATAGAGCAGCAATGGGAATGAACAGGTTTCGTGAGATATGCCGGTTTATCCGATTTGACAACGAAAACACAAGAAGTGAGAGGGTGAAATCAGATAAGGCGGCAGCTATTGCAGATATCTGGTTGATGTTCAATGCGAATTTGTCATCAAAATATATTCCCACAGATTGTGTTACTGTAGATGAGCAGTTGTTCCCTTTTAGAGGTAGGACTAGGTTTACGCAATACATTCCGTCCAAACCTGCGAAGTACGGCATCAACGTTTGGTGGGTTTGTGATGCACAAGCCTCTTATCCAATCACTGGCCAAATTTATACCGGAAAAGGACTTAATGGCCCCTGAAAAGGGATTTGTGCTACCAATTCAAGGGATCAGGAAGGAACGTAACAATGGACAACTTTTTTACAACGTTACCTTTGGCTCACTTGTTACTCTCTTGGAACCTTAGTAGGAACACTGAAGCAAAATAAGTCTTGCATCCCAAAAGAGATGAAGAAAAGTAAGGACATTTGGCTTCAGCAAAGTTAGAATTTGTTCCTATGTGCCAAAGAAGGAACGGATAGTGACATTGCTGTCAACTATGCACTACAATACCATCATCACTGGACCGAAACAAAATCCAGAAATAGTTATGTATTACAATGCGACTAAAAGCGGCGTAGAGAACATGGACAAGATGGTTACGCACTATTCCAAAAAGGAAGACCCTTCGTTGGCCACACGGCATGTTTTTCAACATGATAGATGTAGCAGCCCTCGCTGCCTACATTATATACTCAGAAAACAACCCTGCAACTACCAGGTCAACACATAGTAGGCGGACTTTTCTTGGTGGTCTAGGTAAAGAACTATCTCTGCCTACAATTGAACAGCGTTCAAAAGCTCCCAGGTTTTTGAGGCACTTCTCAACAAGGTCGGGGATTGAAGCCATCTTAGGACATCCAATTATACCTTCCCAATCAGAACAACCTAAGGACGCTTCTGGAAGAGCTAAGCATGTTGGGAGCTGTTTCATCTGCCGCTCAACCGCTTCATTTCAAAGGAAAAGTAGGAAATCGTGTAAAACCTGCAATCGACCTGTTTGCAACGAGCATTCAGAAAATGTAACAAAATGTATAGAATGTATATAAATGTTTATGTAATAAATAAATTTTCACACCATGCTGGTTACTTAGCCACATTGTTTTCATTAGAAAACATCTCAAGGTATGCAAACTATATGTAGGTACACCGGTACCTCTATGTGCGTTTAAGGTATAAACTTCTATTTTAGTGTAAATATAAATTGTTTATACATTTCTGAAGTTGTTTTGGTATACAAACGACTTAAAATATAGTGGTTTAGGATAAATATGAGTCTCAAGCATATAGTTAAACAAAAACTATAAAAAAAACGAAGTTAAAGTCACGAAAGGTACACGGGTACCTGATTGTGCACATAAGGGTTAAAATCAGCTGTTTCCATCATTATACTTAATGTTACTTACATACACATCTATTACTTTATTTTATACTGTTTAGATACCTCTAGGTAATACATATTTTTGAATGGTTTGCAAAAGGTACTTTGATTTAACCCATATAGATTCTTGTTCGCTAATGAACTAATTTCTGAGAAACATGCTGCACTTTATGTTATAGAACCTTGAGCATTACATAATATGCGCAAATCAGTTACAACTTGATCTTTAATAGTTAATAAGGATGACTCATTGTTGTCTATCTTGCAGTCCAGGAATTCATTTTCAGATGTTTGCATTACTTTACTTTACTCAGCAGTTTTTCAAGGTCAATGAACTCTGATATCCGAGGACTACTGATTTTTAAAAGCTATTATGTATAATTCCTCCAAACATATCATTGGCCCAAATTAATGAACCATCGCTTCCGATTCTAAACCAATAAACTTTGGTTCTTATTTTATATTTCTAGGAATTGATAAACTTTAAGTTTGCAGTCCGTGACCCTGAAGAGGTCGATGAACTAAATCAGTAACCTTGAGGAGGTCGCTATGCTTTTGGTTTTTTATTTCTAGGAATCCACCAACATCCGGGTTCAAGAGATCAATGAAGTTTGGAGTTTGGGGCAGTTATTTACACATTTTTTCTCAGTTTCACACGCTTATTTCAGCACTGCACCGACTAGAATTTTTTGCCATTTGGCTTACGATGGATTGATTATTGGTTTCAAATATCCTATAAAAATACTTGCTATACATTTGTCAATAGAATTTATTAACAATTCCAGATTGTAAAATAGGCAAGTTGTAGCCAAAATTATCTGCCAGTCTATAATTATTCAAAAAACAATGCATTATTCTGTAGGTTGCAAGATTGTGTGTTGTTTCACACCAGATATTTCTTACGTCGTGGTTGATGACTTCCTTCTAAAAGAAGATGGTGTTATTGCGGGCTTGTAACGAGAATTAGTGATAGCTCCTATCTATTCTTCTGCTATACATAGATAATTTTATTTCTTCAACAACTAACTCGATTTTTTTTCAGACGTCATTACTCTCCATAAAACTAATCCATCTTGTATCAAAAGTTAAGGTATTATGGCTGAAATAGTAATTTCAATCAATAAAGATATCCGACGTACCACGGAATGTGGAAATAATAATCAAGTTAAATTTAATACTAAGAAAATTCTGCCTTGTATCCGCAAAATAATCGTCCTCTTGTAAGTATGAATGGCTCAGATCTATTACTATGTTAGGGTCCAAACTCGACATCATATAAGTATAAATTCCGTCTCTTGGTTGTTATTCCCCAATATGATCTGGATATCGTCGATAACATTCAAATAAAAGCTATTAGACTTGTCATTTTTTTAATTACTGTGTTTCTGAACAGGCTAAGTTTATCTCACCGTGATAAAGTACACTTAGGAGGATGGATAGGGGAATGTTGAATTGCCAAGAACGCCTATCTTAAATTTGTTTATATCATAAATGAGAGGAAAACAGGAGCTAAGGAGATCGTTCCCGACTTTAGAAGCCGTGTAGAGGAATGTGCGTCTGTTTGGTACGACAAGTGCAGAGACTGCATATTGATGATGTGAATAAGCGAACCATGTAATCCTAGCAAAGGTGTTTCCATATGGTATCAAACAATGTAATCCAGCAGCACAAAAGCCATTGCAATACGGAAAATATAAAGAAAGAACTGAAACGATTCTTCTATGCTCAAGGGACAGTATGTCAGAGGTTAAGGACGGGTCATTTATAACCTAATCGGTCTTTTTTGAATACGATCAAGGCTATGGAGAGCACCAACCTAGAGGTGAGAATTATACGCTAGATGCGGTCGAACTTAGGCCTTCTACAGCGGAATGAGTTGTCGGGAGGTAAAGTACTTCTTAGATCTGTCAAAAAAGCCAATTTTGCGAACAGTTGCTGTAGTAGCTGACATAAAACGGTTCATCCACGATAATTGGAGATACAATCATTCCACACAACATTGGTAGAGTCTAAAAACTTAAGATCTGAGCCATTGATACAACTGGGCATGACCTTTTTTGGTGAGCACAAGGAATTAAATTTAACAAGATTATTACTTCCTCATTCAAGGATACGTTAAACGTCTTCGTTGACGGAAATTGCCATTTCAGCTTTAATGTCTTGATTTGACATAACAGTTGGATAACCATTATGAGTAGACTGAGATGAACTACAATGAAGAGTGCCATCATGAGAAAAACAATGTACGGGTTTAGTCTTTGAAATAAGAAATACGAACATTTATGTATCGCAGAGAAGTGTAGGTGCTATAGCTGCTCCATGTGGCACGCCCGCGTGAATGCCAACTTCTTTTGAAAAAAGTGATCAACTACAAAACTTAGTCGATGAGCGTACCATTTAACCCAAACGAGGTTAGTTTGGCAAGTAAACATTTATTCTAAACTTCATTAAATGCTTGTGAGATATCTAAATCAATTACAATTGTTTCCTTTGATTGGTCTATCCATACCTGGGACACGTACGAAAGAAGATCACCTGTTGAAGAATTTCGCATACAACCATATTGGTGGTTACTAAGGAGTATGTGAGTTTCAAGGGAAGGGAGCACTTGCTAATTGAAGGCTTTTTTTCGTGCTTTTAGACGAAATAGAAGTGTTGGCAATTGGTCGGAAGTTGTAGGGATCGGTCTTATCGCCTTTTTTGGGAATAGGTTGAACACTTGCTAACTTACATGATAAAGAAAATTCCCCAAAGGTATACAATAGAATAGTTCGGACAAACATTTCTTTAAGACAATAGCTGAGATACCGTCTGGGAAGTCGCTGTATTGACATGAAGCCTACTGATCATCGATTCTAAGAGCTTGTACGAAAATGAATTGGTTTCACCCACAAAATATTGGCTTTGTCTACAGAATCAGCAACTACATATCCGTCAAGGGATATCATGGGGAAAAGTTTTTACTGATGACTTTAACTAAGACCAAAATCTATAACTGCCCAAAAGAGATTTCATGTAAGTTCAGCTGCACGTCAGTGAAGTTTATGTAAGCAGTTCTAACGTTCTGGATTGTTTCTGTCTCTTTTTGAATCATATTGAAATATGAAATGACAATATAAATAATTTGGTGGAACTAGGTAAATAAATTTATGACGTGCAACGGAACTTATATGAAAAACCCTATAGCTAGTTTATTGCATATTTGTTGTTCAGAACAACTTTCCAGTTTTAGTGATAACACTTTTGCCGGCATTTCTAGCACCAACGTAGTCTCCATGACTATCAACCGTTTCATTAGATATCCACTTAGTATAAGATTTGTTTTTCAAAGAAATTGCATCAACACAAGCCTTGGTGAACCAGGGTTGGGGATGAGAATAACCTATACGATTTTTTGGGAATCTATAACTGTATGCCCATGAGGATGACTTCAGATACTGAAAGAGCAATGTCCGAAGACGTGGACGACTTAAAACAGTATTCAGGACATGGAAAGGTTAAACAAAAATTCCGTAAATTACTCCATCTAGCTGACTTAAAACACCATGAGGTTCTATCAGTGTTTTGAACAACAGGAATTAGGGACCGTAGAAGTTACAGTGGGAAAATTATTAACAAGTGGGCTCGATGTAAGAAAGAGGTTTGAAAGATGTGGAGTATGGTTAGGATTACCTGGGATTCTTATAGATTCAGAAATCATTTGTGTGGGATCATATGAAATAGCAAACATTCCTGCACTATGACCAGCAAGAGTTGAATATTGGAGCCAATTAGACTTATAAACATATAAATCTCCCAAAATTGAGATATCGCAAGTTGGAGACTAAGACACAAGGTAATCAACTTTCAAACTAAGGTAATCGAAGATGTCTTGAAAGTTACTGTCATTAGGAGACTTATAAATTCAAGAGTAGAATTTCAGAATGTTAAATCCAGATCACGTCGAATTTTTTATTTTCCAAAGAAGAAATCCTCTTGCAAGTGTACACACTATTCCTTTGTATTGAGAGTTAGAGTGAAGATTGTATTGGGAAATTGGAGGTTGGGTGAATCGGAGCTTTCAGAAGAGACAGAAACAAAGTGTAATTGTTCTATAGATTGGTGAACAGCATTAAGATTTGACCTGGGACCTGTTCCATAACACTACTTTGCAACTTTGCACTTTTCACCTTTCAGAAGATATTTGGTTCCATAAGGACTATTTTTGACAAGTTTAAATGCAAAGTTTGAAAAGTGAGACGCCACTTTGCAATCAATTGAAGTGTGTATTTCATGAAACTGCCCAAATACAAACTACTGCCCATAGTTATTTGCATTAGAAGGCCAAAAATTGCAGGCCTAGACGAATTTATGAGCGATACACAAGATTTTTTTGTGCCGACGTCAACAGTTGTTATTGAAGTCAATAAACAAAATTGTTGCAGTTTTAAAATTTCATACCTGTTGAAATTAAATTGGCAATACTGACAACTGACAGTATCCAATATAACCTAAAACATACAATTGCAAACTGATTCATTACTCGAGTTTTGTAGGTATCTTGCCAATTTATTGACTTTATAATAATTTATATACATAATTTGCAGTTTATAAGGAACCAATATGGACATAATAACGGATGAGTACACGGTAACCCGATTAGGCTTTGTGTTATGTCGAATGACGATTATGTAGAATATTCTATCAGTTCTGTCACTACAACCAATACCAACTGTAATTTAGTATTATTTTTGCAGGCCTAGGTCGGAAAACGCATAGTTTCAGGACGAATTTGCGGTCTGCATATGCCCTATTACATAACGAAGGTACAAGAAATAAATTATCACTATCAGCGAAAATATTGCAAATAAGTTTTTGTATTTGCGACAAGTGAAAATGAGTAAGTTCGCGGTTAGTAACCAAAAAAATTAGCCATTCTTGCAACTATTTGCCAGAAGAAGGGTGTTTTTTTTTGGAAATTTGAAAAATTCAGCAGCAAAGATAATCAAACTGCCTGGTACGAAATGCTGGTAAAGGAGAAGGCACTAGAATTGGCCTCGGCGGGCAGGAGTTGGACGTTTGCTCGAGATAATCAGTTCGATTTATGGAAGCCAGTAAGTAATGCGAAAAAAACCGGCAGGGAAGGTGGCAAAGATAAAAAACTGGACGAAGTTGATCTAGCCATACTAAAGATTCTCGATGAGGAACGTGCGGGTTACATATTCCAGAGAGTAATGTAATTGGTGATGTTGGCGTTCATCTTGTATGCCCGTAGTTTTTATGGAAGAACCCAATGAGTCAACCGTTCAACCTTCATGATGTCAGGCAAAAAAGAGGAAGATCAAGAGTAACAAATATCAAGAGTTAAAGGAAGACCAGCTAGAACTTGTGATATACCATCGTAGGCTGCAGATACTGAAGTTAGAAAGAGAGCTAGATATCGCGGAATCTGAACATACAAAGTCTCTGGTTAATAAATAATTTATAATTTTAAGCTTCTTAACAAAAATAAACAATAAACAATACACAATAAAATAAACATCGTGCAAATAATTAACTTCCAATAAGATCAACCAAAAAAATTCAAGAATCTCTCCATTCGTACAACTCCATTTGGATCTTCTACAAAATTGTCTGCTTGTGAATCGTCAACCTCTTCGTAGGGTACATCTCTTGCATGTACATCTTCATGTGTACAACTGATATTGTGCAGCACAGCACAACACGGGAGCCGCACATTTTGGGGCTAACCTCAAGTGATTGAGGTACGGAAAACGTTGTTTTAAAATTCCAAAACAATTTTCTATTAAACGCCATGTTGTCTTGTGCGCTCGGTTGAAACGTTGCTGAGCTGCATCATTGGGGCTTCTATTTATTGGGGGGCGATAAGCCACTATTTCAATCCATAAGTGCTGTGGCCCAAAATTATTGCCCTGGAAACGGTCTCCAACCTTGTTCGAAACGGTCAGGAATTAATGAATTTTTCAAAACTCGAACATCGTGAACACTTCCAGCCCAATTTGCATTCACCGCAAAAAATTTGAAATTCTGACTACATGTTTAATGAATGTTTACCATGTCGATTGATATATTGCTCTTCGTTTATCATTGGGGCATCTATCGTTACAATCGTTCTATCGGCACAGCCTCGTTTTTTGAAGAACACTTGTGCAATGTCCATATTCTTAGGTCAACATACAATTCGTCTAGAGAGTCTGTTAAATATGACTATTGTTACACGCTGTACCACTCTACATACGAAAACCTTAGAAATTCCATTCATCGCTGCTATGCCATGATATTGGCATGGTACCGAATCTATGCAACCCAAGTAGAAGCTGCTATTCTATTGTTAATGCAAGGTTTCTTCTAGTTCCTTGAGCAAGATTGACTCCTGCAAGACGAAAACTTTCCTTGAATTGGAAATCTGCTAAGTGATCAAAATTAATTCGCTCTTTAATTTGTGTCGAAACATTCTTACTGTAAACTTTACGCGCTGACAGGTGACACCACTGAAAATATGCAAAGTTCAGGTCATTGGCAAAAGAAAAGAGAGTACAAGTCCATGCAAATGACTTTACAAGTTAACAGCAAATGCGCCACTAAACAACCAAGGGAAAAGCTTTTTGTAAAATCTTGCGAAATTTATATTCTGTATTATGACGTTTAAATTTAAAGCATATAAAGACAATCTTCTTTTTGTACCGAGTGGCCAACTAAAAATGCAAAGTGGTGTTTCTCGGAAACTATTCGTAGAGAGTTTTATTACTAAAGTGGCCAAAAAAAGACCGTGGAAGATATTTATATATGACCGCCAGGCGCAGTAAATGCACCAAAACATTATATGGTTTTTAAAGCTCAGCTTTATTCGATAATTTTTGTTTAACGTATCTATTAAAATAAAGTGGTGGGGGTGAGTCGGTACTTTTTAAATATAAACAGCTGTGATTCCTAAACGACTGGACTGATTTTAATAACCTTAGTCGCTAGTATCATCTCCTGGTTGGCTGCCGCGGTTTTCATGAAGTCCATTAGGGTGGCTATCTTGAGGTCCTTGTGGAGTCGGTCGTTCCTGACGTACCAGGGAGCGTCGGTGATGATCCGGAGACACTTGTTCTGGATGGTCTGAAGGCGCTTGATGTACGAGGGAGCGGCGTATGCCCATGCTTTGCAGGCGTAGGTCAGCACCGGGCGGATGATAGACTTGTAGATCAGCATCTTGTTGTCGGTCGTTAGGACGATGTTCCGCCCTATGAGCGGATACATCTTCTTGATGCCTTGGCTCTTCTGTCTGCGACGTGCTGGTTCCATCGGACCTTCCTGTCCATGAGGAGTTTCAGGTACTTCACGGAATCCCTCCATTGGATGTCCTGGCCGAACATAGAGATGTTCCTCGTGGGCCTCATGTGTCTTTGGGTGAACAGGACCGCCTTTTTCGGGGTTGATTGCGATGGGCCATTTGCAGTACCAACCTTCCAGGTCGTTTGCTGTCCGTTGTAGGATCTTGCCTGCCTGGTGGTTGCTGTGTGACTGGGCGAGAACTGCGGTGTCGTCCGCGTAGGTAGCTAGAGTGGTTCCTTCGGTCTTCGGCAAATCTGAAACATAAAGATTGAAAAGCGTCGGGGCTAGTATCGAACCTTGAGGGACTCCCGCGGTGGTTTTCCTGGGAAGCAACCTGCAGTAGGGTAGTTTCGTCCTGAGGCATCGACTGGTGAGGTAGGACCGGGTCATCTTTACCATGGGTAGCGAAATCCCGCGTTCCAGCATCTTGAAGAGGAGTCCGTGGTGCCAAACCTTGTCGAAGGCCTTGGAGATGTCCAGAAACATCCCTCAGGTAAACTTCTTCCAGTTGTATCCACGCACGATAAATTCCACGACCCGGAGCGCTTGTTGTGTGGTCGAGTGGCGAGGACGGAAGGCGAACTGCTCGTCGGGAAGGAGCTTGAGTTCTTCGATTTCTTCCTGTAGTCGGGTGTGGATGATCTCCAGTAGTTTTCCCATCGATGGTAGTAAGTTAATCGGGCGGTAGTTTTGAGGGTTACTGAGTTTCTTTCCGGGCTTCGGGATCATCACGGTGTCCGCTTATTTCCATCCGATTCGAAGTGTCTGAGCCTCAGCGCCGCGTTGCAGATGGCCGTGAGGTATGCTATGCCTTTCGGTGGGAGGAGCTTCAGATCCTTGTTTGGGATGGAGTCCGGTCCCGGGGCTTTTCTGAGCTTCAGCTTCTTGACGATGCCTTGGACTTCCCTCGGCGATGTGGTCCTGGTGTTTCCTTGTATCGGGCTGCATTGCAGTTCGATGGTCTCGGCGAACACGTCCGCTTTTTCGGCTTCTGTGTAGACGAGTCTGTTCCTTCCGTGCAGTGGTGGGACGAGGACGTATTCCTTCCTTAGGGATTTCACCATCTTCCAGTATGATCCGTCTTGGGTGTCGAGGGACTCCACTTTGGCCTTCCATGTCGAGTTTCGGTGCTCCGTGACTGTTGTCTTCACACTCTGGTGCATCCGGTTCATCTCCCTCCGGTCGTCCGGGTGTTGCGTCCTGTGGTAGGTTCTTCTGGCCCTGTTCTTTTCGCGGATCAGGTCCCTGATCTCCTTGGGTAGTCCGTAGGTGTTTTCTCGGTGTGATTCCGTGGTGCGCGTGGGGTCTTCCGTTGCTTGGAGTATGGTCCTCGTGATGTCCTCTACGGCAAAGTTCAGCTGCTGAACGTTGTCGATGGTCGGTACCGATGGGATCCTTCCTTCTATGATGTTCTTGTTTCTTTTCCAGATGATCGTGGATTGTTGTGCGGGTGTGGGCGCTTCCGGTGTGCCTAGCTGGCGTAGAACCGGGTTGTGGCCGGAGCTGAGGTTTTCTATCGTCCCCATCGTGTAGTGTAGCCTCACGTTCCGGAAAAGGGCGATGTCCAGTACGTCCGGTCGGTACACTTCCTGGTATAGGAAGTGGGTTGGCTTGGTCCATCCGCGATGATGTTTCTCGGGCCGACGTAGTCTTCTAGCTTCCTTCCCAGCTCGTTCGTGGTCCTGCTGTTCCACAGTGGGTGTTTCGCATTGAAGTCCCCTCCTGCGATCGTTGGGTGTTGTCGAAGAGGTCGTCCAATTCCTGTTCGTCTATCTGGGCACCCGGTGGGTTGTACACGGCTACGATCCTGATGAGACCGGCTGTGCTGGTGATGACTCCGATGGCGGTGCTTTCCATCCTCTGCATTATCGGTGTGGGAAGTGGGTGGTGGTCGATGGAGCTCTTGATGTAGATGGCCATCCCTCCGCCTCTTCCGGTCAGCCTGTCCGTGCGGTGGAGCGTGAAACCTGCTATCTTCGGGTTGTCACATGGGCGTAGATGTGATTCCGATACCAGTACCATGTCCAGGTTGTGGTGGTCCATGAAGGCGGCTAGCTCTTCTTTCTTGTGAAGAAGACCGTTCGCGTTCCACATCGCGATGTGGAGGGATGCTGGCTTGTGGAGGCGTCTATCCATGGACGGTTTTTTCGTCACGGATTGCCCTCATGGCGAGGGCGAAGTCGGCGTCTTCTTCCGAGATGGTGGTCTGGGGGGCTGCGGCTCTTGGGGCTGCTGCTTCTGCTTGCGGTGGTGCTGCTGATGCTGCTTGGGAGTAGCTGAAGCCTTCTTCCACTTTCCTCTTGAAAAAGACAAATAAATAAGAATAAAGACCGGTGTAATGTTGCCTTTTCAAATTTTATAACAAAACTTTCTTTCTTGGATATTTTAGGATATGAATAAGATATCGAGATGCGGTTTTCACTAACTTAAGCTATTTAGGGATGATTTCATCTCATTTTTATGAAAAGAAGTCATATTGTTGCATTTAATTTTTTAGAGAATTTTGGAATTTTCAGATATATCAAAAAACGCGCTTTAGCGGCATCGCTAAAAATTAGACATATTAGAGGTGAGATGGATTTGATGGAGTTCTTTCCAACGAGACAAAGTTTATTAAAACCAGTTCAGTTGTTTGGGAGTTACAGCTGTTTATTAAAAAAAACTGAATCACCCCCACCACTTCATTTTAATAGATACGTCAAACAAATATTACTCGAATAAAGCTAGGCTTTAAAAAGCATATAATTTTTGGTACATTTACTAGGTGGATTTCAGTAAAGAATCACTTTAAAAGTTTAGGATGGCGGTTACGTCCCCTGGCGGTCATCTTGCAAATTTGAAAATATTTTTCACGATCTTTTTTGGCCACTTTAGTAATGAATTTTAATTACCGCAACTCTCTACGACGAACAGTTTCCGAGCATTTTTATCTGGCCACCCGGTACAAAAGTAATTTTTTTTTAAATAATTGTAATACTTTAAATTAATATTAATACAATTATTATTTAAAACAACATTATTTTCACTTTTTTTACAAAAGGGACATTCCTTATATTATTATAGTATTTAAAAATTAATAATACCAATTAATTATATAAGCCATATGGAGTTAATTCGATAAATTAACGTATACAATTCTACTCTAAAAAATTGTTTATTTTAAAACTACATGTTCGGTAAATATATTTGTTTATGTTTCAAAAGTTTATAACACCAGACGAGGGCCATACTTTATCAAGAGGCCAGAAACATATGCGGTGTTTTAAAATGAACAATTTGTTGGAGTGGAATTGTATACATTTTTAAAATTAATGTTAAGTTAAAAAACAAAATAAGAATTACACTTCAACGACGTTTAATTCTGCCGGTTGTCGAATTAAATGCGACTTCTTCCAATTTTTTTTCGGAAGGACTCGGTGGTTCAAGAATAAACGAGACTTATTCGGATTATTTCGGTGATTCAAACCCTACCTAACGGCGATGAGAAAAGCTTTAGGCACCTCCTCCTAGATTATATAAGCCATTACAGCTGTGTAAATTCGACTTGAATATTTACCTTTTCTCTTTTATCTGTGGTGCAAGTGAATAACAAAATAAAATGCTAAGTTGTCTAATATATTTTATGAAACAGAATCTTTTCGCTTTTCAAAATTACCTATGTAAATGGAAAGTGAAAAGAGAAAAGTTGCAAAGTAACTTTATGAAACAGGCCCCGGATACCGCGGATGTTGCAATACTAGATATAAATGGCCGTCTTTCACTTCTGACGAAAAATAGTTTAATTCATTCTTGGTATTATCTAAATAATTGGCAATTGTGCTTCTTTGATATTATCTCGGGCACCTTTGCTAGGGGCACTCGATTAGGTCACCCATATCATCAATACACAATACAAATTGCAACTTCTCGTACCAAACGATCACAATCCATACTTTTCTACACGGCTTTCATATTCTAAAACGATCTTCCTGGTTCCTGCTTTCCTCTTACTCATGACATGAAAAATTTTATTTTAAGTTCTACATTACGCATATTTAATCGAAACAGTCTTATCACAATTTGGAAATATTAACGTACATAGGAACATTTTCATCTTTTGCATTTCTGAAATGGAATTTTCTTGATTTCAATCAAAAACTGCAATAAAAATTTAAATCATTTGTAATTAAAAACGTAATATATTAACTAAATATTAACATAATCTATTAAAGCCGATAAAATTAAAAAGTTTTAAATTCAAGCTCCAAAGCATATAAAGTAATAATAATTCACTTCAATTTTTTAATTCCCTTTTCTGAAGTACTTAACAAATAATAAAAGTTAAAATTATAAAAGTTGCAAAAGAACCCTTGTCTCTATTTACAAATCTATCTGACCCTCCAACATGGGTCTAAATGAATTTTAAAAGTTCTTCTAAAACGAATTGAATGATGCATTAAATTCGTTCAGTTTATAATTCTCTTATTGTTTGCCGCATTCTTTAAAGGCATCTCAACTTACCAGGTGTCAAATTACGTTGCTACTGAGAACAGTCACGGGCTTTTAGATGTACTTTACCGCGGATGTAAAATGACAGCATCTCAGATATACTAAAGAGTAGTAAGTTCTATTCATGATCTTTTTTTTTACTTTTGATCTATGATATACGTTTATTGTATTGTACTCAAAAAATATAACAGATCGTCATACTGAAATAGTAATCCAATTGAATTATGTTTTTCTGTTATTTTCAGGAATAGCAATAGTGAGCTGTGTACTACTACTACTAGTCTTCATACGTATTGTATAACCTTATTTGTGGTTTAGAAATTTAACTTTCAACTAAGCTTTTATAAAGTTATTTTTGTAATTTGCTTCCATTTTGATGCTTTAATACACGTATTAAGAAACGCTACGTCATCATCTCCACTGTCATTATAGCCATTAATTCACAGAACATTTTACGAAAATTTTTAAGTTGGCAAACCTTGATCCGGAATTATGTCATGCTTGTCACTCATACACAATACGTCAAATACAGCAAGGAAAAATTTGATGTGAGCAAATTCGCGACCGTATTTTTATCAATTTCACATATTTCAGGGGACGTACATGCAATATTATCTTGATTATCTTCCATTTTCGTGTTTTGTGATAGAATTTGGTTAAAACAAAAGGCGACTACATTAAGTTTTCACATTACCAACCTGCACAAAAATTCCTAAATCAACTAAGGTAAAACAGGCAAATGGCAAATTACAAAAAATAGCGTAAAATACGGGTTTCATAAGACCTTGAAGTACCCATTGTTTAAAACTTCAATTCGTATTTCAAGACTGGTCTTATGAAACTTGTTGTTTAATATACTATTAGTTCATTCGTAATCAATAACTAGTAAATTACACGTTTGAACCTTTATTAGCGTGCTGCAGCAAATACTGATTTGGAGTAACTTCTTTTGTGAAAGACCTATGTTATTTGTTTACGATATGTTAAAGAACGACTTTTTAGAAAAAAATTCATGATTTAGAAAGAATTTTTAATGACATTTGTACGTGAGAATTATTTGATGGCTTAGTTCTAAATTTGCAATAAGCAGTGTAGATGCAAAAACCTGATATTAAAAATTACGAACGAATTGCGTTGGCAGCATCCAGTTTCAGTTTCAGACGAAAGAAGGTTGGATGCCTAAGAACTTACCTGCTACTGCTGCTGGTTTAGTCAATCAAAATCAAAACGTTCTAAAATGCATATTTTGTAAACAAGAACGAACAACTGTTGTTTGTACTTTAAGTTACGAAGAAAAGAAGACATTGCTGCATGAGAACGGGTTCCGGCACAGTGAAATTTGGTCACATATCACGTAAATGTTTAGCTGCCTACAAATTAAAATGTACCTATTCATTGTGAAGTAAGGCATGCATCAGTTATGTGCTTAACACTAACACCGCCGGATATTGTAAATACCTAAAACTACCGTGGCCGGTCATTTTGACCTCTGGACAAGAAAGGTAATTTTGAGATATATTCTTTATATATTTTGCACTTAATTAAGAAAGAAACATAAAAAAACACATTTTAGGTAAATATTCATTTTAATTAAATAAAAATCAGATTGATTCTAATACGTTTAGAGTTCGGTACAGTTTTACATGCTGTATTACGCTCTACAGTTCAAAGAAATAACGGTCTTTGTTACACTTCCACATTTTCCACAAACATATTTGTTACACATTGAACAAACGTTAGCAGTTTTATTTTTGTCACATTTTTTAATTTGGCACTGATGACGTTTTTTGGGTGCGTTGTATCAGATGTGGTGGTACTTGCACCAGAATCTTGTTTCGAATCGAAATACTCTTTTCTTAGTTCCTCAGCTAGAGTGAATTTACTGCCTACGACTTCCTTATAAACTATCCAGGCGTTGATTGTGACTAGAACTAAAACATTGTAAAACACATGAACTGGCCATCTACGTGAACCAGCTTTCGTGGAATATTTTCTAGCCATTTGGTCCAACACATCTACCCCAAACTTTGTTTCATTGTAATACAACACTGTCTCGGGTTTCTTCTTTTTGCCATCATCTATAGCCATAGTTGGATGTAGCGTACTTAGCAATATGACATTCTTATTAGCTTCACCATGATAAATTGACAAGGTGCTTTTATCATTTTCCATTACTGTGGTACAATATAACTCTGTCCTTTTATTCTTGATACAAATTCGTAATTCCCTTCTTGCTCGGTTCATTGTTCCTACTATTGTTGTGTTCTTTTTTGTCAGCATTGTTGCTAACTTTTGGCTGGTAAAAGAGTTGTCGGTAGTAACATTTCTACCCATATTTAGGAAAGGTTCCATTAGTTTCAAAACAACATATTCTGGAAGGAGTTGGTTGTTAGGGCGCATATCATCTTTTCCTAAATAAGGAAAACCGTTCAAGATATTTAGAATTCGTATCAACAGCTAGCCAAAACTTTACACCAAATTTATCAGGCTTATTCGCCATGTATTGTGTAAATCTGCATCTAGCTTTAGTAGGAAACAGTTGTTCGTCTACTGTAATGTTTGCTCCTGGAACATCGCAAGCTTTACAGTTACTAATAAATTTATCCCATATTTCGGGCGCCAAAGCAAACTTATCACTAACTAGACGTTCTTTTCGTGTTGATCGAATACCAAATCTTGATTACACGAAATCTATTGCGTGACATGGTCTCACGAAAAAATTGTGGTCTCCAAGTAACAGATAATAAACTATCAAGCTGTAATGTTCTTGCGCCGTGCGCACCACGAGCTAGCAATATTTCAAGAAAAGCGTCAAGTTCTTGAAGAGACAGTGACCAATTTGTATCATCCCCTAATTGTTGTTTAGCTTCAATTTCAGTACATTTCTTAATGTGTTTTAGCGTTATGTTATCTATAAATAATCAAAATGCACTTAGCCTAAAGTTAGCAAACACATTTCTTTTTGCATAAAGAGTTGGTCTAGGAGTATTTCGCATAACATTTCTTTGAACTATACGGCCAACATAAGGCCCACTTGATACCACAACTTCCCATATGTCATTAGATTTAGATGATTGTTTACTCCCCACAGGTACATGCATATAATTTTTTCGTTTTGGATGGTGTTCAATGTCATGACTAATTTCATTTATTATTTACGCTGACATCAGATTCTTCACATTGTCCACTACTTTTGTCATCAACAGGAACAGATTCATCACTTTCACCATCTTCGGAGTGGTTGTTTGCTTTTGTGGATTCGCATTCAGGTAAGTTTTAACTCCGCAAGATAATCTAAAGCCTGTTGTTATGTAAAACCGTGAGACGACCACGTTTTATTTTACTACGAAATTAACCCCGTATTAAGTACAGAAGTATCTCACAAGAACGTTCACTTGCAACTAATTTGAAATCTCAAAGTACTTGAATATTTAGATCTCTATAGAAGCAAGTTATAACTTGCATTTTTCATATCTCGGGCGCGTAGGCAAAAATAGCGAAGATTATTCTTAATTTACCACAATAATAGTAAAGTACATTGTTTTATCTCAACGTTGTAATTATTTTTGTTAAACCTCGAAACTGATTATGAATATATGAACGGTCAAAATGGCGGTTCCGGCAGTTATACAAATACTACAAAAAAACTCGAAAACGGCTTAATTTTCTTAATATATTTTTTTATATTCTAAAAATATGGAAAAATTCATAATACCTCAACACCGTAAATCCAAGCACAACGGGGAAACAACATTTTAAAGAAGGCACGCGGTCAAATTGACCGCCGCGGCAGTTCTAGTGTAAGAAGGAAAAGGAAATTCTAAAGAAGTTAAAGCCCTACAACAAAATTATTTAATTATACATTCCTCAATCAACCATTCTTACTGACATTGAGTGTCCAATTAAAACATGGTGACGGAGGAGGTGATTCATAGAGGTGCAGTGATAGTATATCATTAAATATGCAGCACTTAAAATAGGATATCATCCGGTTAGACCTGTAGAAATGATTCATGCACCGTTTGGTAGATATAGAACAAAAATGGTCACTCACAACTGTTACCTAATTTACTTAGCAAATTTGGATAATCACTACGTATGTACATTCGTAATGATTAACCCACTATTTACAGCAATATATCTGAAATCTGAACTAAACGTCGGTCTCACGGGCAGTTTAGACAGACCAATAAAAATTCTATTCGGTGCTGAACTAGTTGGCAAACTTCTGTCGGGGAAAAACACATTTTAAAATGGTCGCCGCTGAACTTCGCTAATCGTAAAACTATACAACGATTTGTGATCTTCTGTTACTATGATATCAACAACGATTTACAAAAATGTTTTTCCTAAATACTGTTCATAGATTGGAAATCACTTACCACTGCAAATCAATTATGAAATTTAAAATAAAAGATTAGAGGGCTTAATGTAGACATTTTTTAATGATGGATATTCTGAAAAATATGACAAAATGTTTAAAGAATGGTTAACTGAAACATTATCGAAGAGATAATTAAAGAAAGCCGCTACATTTCGTTTTAACTATTAAATCGTACACACTTTTGAATTTGTTCCCAACTCTCAGTATATTTGTTTCACAACCTTTCATTGCCGTTTATATTTCGAAGTTTTTAAAAATGGCAGGTTATTTCTCCAACGAGATTTCTGAAATGGGAAGTTGGAGTAGCGCGTTTCACGTTATCAAACTCAATTTATATTTCTACACTCTCTTATGTGAATACTAATAAGCAGTTTATACTACATATTTTTCTACAACCTGAATAATTCAGATACGTTTTAAAAAACAATCGGGGTTAATTTGATTACTTCATAATCTCTTTTAATTCATCCTGGGGCACACCAATCGACTGCCTCTTTTCTCTTTTGATGCTGCAATAATATATTACATGTTACCTACTAACTGATGTTACAGTGAAGCCAATATTCTTCACTACATGTTCTTCGTATCTATGGAAGCTATTTTAAGCTAAGTGTTTTAATTTATTTATTTAAATATAATTAAGAACTGCAAATTTGAGGTTAATTACTATAAATGAGTTTTTACATGATATAACTGTGTTATTTGTATATATATATATATATATATATATATATATATATATATATATATATATATATATGTGCTGGTTAAGTAAATATTTATTTAAATTAGTATTTATAATTGAGATGGAATGCACTAAATTTAAATTATTTTAATCTTTAAATCAATCTATATTTCTACATTCTATATTTGGAATTAAATTGGCAAATAAAATAAAAATGTTTAATTTTATTATTATTATAAAAATTTAAATCTTTTCGAATCTTTTTCGAGAAATCAAAAGAAATTTTATTTCACATATGGAAATATTCATGTTAATTTGTAATTAATAGTTTTAATGTGAAACAGACTTCGTTGGAATTTGCATAAATGACGCATGCGTTTCGTCTTTGCTAACTTAAATAAATCCAGCCTGTCAAAAATTTCACCAAAGGATCTAAAATTAGTGAGTACAATTTTGATTTTCTTCAAAGTAAAATTATTATTTTTATAATTACATCTGTTCATTGACTTTTCAGATATTGACACATGTCGCACAAACATTTATACGCAATCAAACAAAAAACATAAATACAGGACATCAAAAGAATAATCAATGCAATAGTTGGGTTATGATGGAAAAATTTAACTCACATGTGTTGTTGCAATTTCCAAAGAATGGTCACATTAGGCTTGTTCCATATTAACATTGGACGTAGACTTCTTTCCATATATCGATAATACTGCCTTGCTGTTGAAAATAGTGCTGCTTAATTTCAATAACTTCATCCAAATCCACTAACTTGAGATAAATCTTCCTCGTGGTAAATACGATGCACTTAAGTAATATACTCATTTACTTTCAGACAAGCACTTTTATTTTATTTGTGTATTTAAATGTTGATTTAAATATTTAATAATTTTTCGGATTTATTTATATATAAAATTTTATATTTACTTGCACTTTTATTTTAGATGCCGATATGAAGTTAAATTTAATTTATAACCTCCATCACTTTCAAAAAAATAAACATCACATCCAAAATAACTGAACGGTTTTATTGACATAAAAAAAATGCACATCACCCGATGTTCAAACACGATTTCGAAATGAAACAAATACAATATTATCGACAAATATAATCGGTAATCTTAGTTTTAAATTTTGTTATTGGTTAAAGCATTTCTTTCTGAAATCTCAACTCTACGTTAATCGCGGTTCAAATCCGATAATGTTAACGAAAATTTTAAATTATATGTTAACAAAAGCACTACTAGCACTATTACTTGTTAGTCACAAAAATACAAAAGCAAGGGAGCAAGAGATCAGGAGCAATTCCTTTCATACTTTTCTCATGGATACCAAATTTTCAATTTCTTTTCTACATTATGTACAAAAGATCCTAGCATCTGATTGGTCTAAACAAAAATGTTAAATTAACTAAAACATAAATTATGCCATAACTTTTTCAAATCAATTTTGATTTCCTTTTAAATACATTTTTGAAATCTGCATAAAAAGACACCTCACATGCCATACTGCGCTTCAAGAATTTACATTTTGTCAAACTAATACCTAAATTTACTAATATCTAACAAATTTTATATTTTACAACTAAACTAATTAGTAATGACATATACAACTTTTACATAAAAAACTGTATAAAAATACACCTATTTCAACCCATTTTACCTAGTTTTAACAAAATTTCTACTTTCATGCCTTAGTTTTAGGTAGTTAATCCAACTTTTCTAATTTTATGTTTAGATTGCATATTTAATGTTAATTTCTTTCTGAAAATGAGGGAAACCTACTATTATATGCTTTTATAATTTATTCTGAACTTATCTTATCCTATAAAAACTATAAATTTGTAAAATTCTTAAATATAGTACTTAACCTAACTTTACATAATTTACTTTTAACTTGCGTTTTAAACGTATATATCACTTAAAATGTTTATCTAATATGTTCTTATATATGTCTCTATCACAATCACTGTTTATTTATACTCTCTAGTTTATAATTTTGTCTTTTCACACTTTCATATTGTTAACGTATTTGTAAGTTTTTGTACACAAATTGTAATTATATATTTAATATCACATTGCACAAGTGTTGTTCATGTTCTTAGCTTTGTTTCTAAGGCACTACCATTTCTTATGCACATTTCAAACACTTTGTCTGTGATTTACCAACATACTGTGTTGGTACCACAACCCTTTTTTATAGTTCGCAGAGTTTATGCATTGTACCTATTACTGTACATGTTCTACACATTAGAATTATCGTACTTCATGTAATCAATATCTGTGAAATGGAATTGTATTTGAGATCGTCAAACGCGCCACTCCAACTTAAACTTCCGATTTCAGAAATCCCGTTGAGAAATAACCTGTCATTTTTTAAAAACTTCGAAATATAAAAACTAATGAAAGATTATTGAATAAATATACTGAAAGTTAGGAACAAATTCAAAATGTGTATGATGGCATTTAATAGTTAAAACGAAGTGTATCACAACGTTTGGAAAAGGTTTAAACCTAATAGAGTTTACTCAGTCAGCGTTACTATGTTTTTGAGTGGGTCGTTTTGGAGTAACAGTGAATCTTAAAAAAGCATTCTTACAGATGAGTTTATATGAACAAGACCCACATTTTTTAAAGTTTCTCTAGAACCATACAGTACTATACACAAAATCTGAAAATACAGTATACTCACGTTAGATAATGACGAAATTGTCAAAAATCTTTTTTGTCGATAATTGTGTGACCAGCTCAGATACTGAAAAAGAGCTTCTAAAATTAGTTCGAGAATGCCAAGCTATAATGAACTAAGCACAATTTGATCTTCGATTAAGAACCCAGTGTTACTGAATCTGACGAATATAATATTTCTCCTGCTCTTGGTCTGATTTAAAATAGCTATGCAAATACATTAGAAATATTTTGTGATTTTGGACAATTTGATTAGTGATAAGGTAACAAACCAGTTCGGATCATTCAAATGTATACTGACGACAAACCGCGTAGTGGGCGACCAAAGAAAACCTCCGTTCGAGACGATGCTGTCTTAAGACGAACAAGCCTTGCAGATAGACGTCTCAATTCACCCAGTTAACAAAAATATGGAGTGAAGCTACAGGTATAAGTGTGTGCACTTCCACTGTGAGGAGAAAACTGATTAGTTTTGGATTGAGAGGGTGTAAAGCACGTAAGAAAACATTACTTTCCGAGAAGCAAAGGCTGAACCGTTTGAAATGGGCAAAGGAACATCTAAAGTGGACAACAGATTAGTGGCAAAGAGTATTATTTAGTGATGAATCAACTTTTAACATCAATAATCATGCTGGAAATACGTATGTCAGAAGGTTTCCAGGGGAAGAATTTTCGCCAAAATGTATCATTCCAACAATTAAGCATCCAACCTCAGTTATGGTGTGGGGTTGCATGTCCTTCCGAGGAGTTGGTCGGCTGCACATCATCTCTGGAATGATGAATGCCACAAAATACATCGAAGTCCTACAGAACAAAATGCTGCGAAGTGCAAACGATTTGTTTGGCGAAGAAAGCTTTCAGTTTCAAGATGACAACGCACCTTGCCATAGAGCTAAAATTGTTCAATCATGGATGGACATGAATGGAATTATCAGGTTGGACTGGCCAACGAATCTCCAGACCTGAATCCCATCGAAAACTTGTGGAACAGGATATCTCACATTATATCGAGAAAAAAAGCCAACGACAAAGGTCGCCCTCATCGAATCTCTAATTAACGCCTGGAATCACTGCATCACTAGGAAGTAACTGGAAAAACTGGTGAATTCCATGCGAAAAAGATGTCAAATAGTCATCAAAAACAAGGGTTGGCCGATTAAATACTAAAATTAGTTTTAAATAAGATCATATTTGGCATAATGCAGTATACGTTTTTTTTTGTAATTTTTTGATATTTTGAATAAAGCCTTTTTTTACTAAGTTAGTTCAATGTTTTTTTATTTTATCATTATGATTAAGTCCTTAGTTAAGATAGAGCTGATATAGAGAATATACTTGAAGTGCATTCTCGTGAAGTGCTTTAAAGTTCATTTTTCATTAATTTTAAGAGGTGATGCAGGACTTTTTCACACCACTGTATATATATATATATATATATATATATATATATATATATATATATATATATATATATATATATATATATATATATATATATATAAATTCTAAAAATATATGTTGGATTACTAAGTGGCTCAGTGGTAAAGGTGTCGTACTAGTAAGTGAAGGGTACCAAGTTCGAATTTGAGAGTAGTCGAGTGGAAAAAAATATCACAAAACATGAATTCGACTCAAGTGCGAAAACGGTGATTCTCAGGACTAAGCCTGATGACGGAAGCAGAGTGTTTAAGTAATGTTAACAATTTACATCGCAACATAAAATATGCACTAGCGCAAAAACAAAATAGAGCAATCAATTTTATAGATTTGAAGATAAAAATTAATACACAAAACAGATTTGAGTTCTCCATATTCAGATAACCTACACATATAGAAAATTCCAAACGATTCGTGCCACCATAAAACACATAAGTTAGCGGTATATAGATCATTAGTATATAGAGCAATGAGTCATTACCATTAAACCAAACAAATTTCAATAAAGAAAAATTAATTATAAGACAAGCAAATGTTACTATTAATTTTATTAAATACATAAATAAAAAGTTTACCTCGAGTAGGATTTGAGCCTACGACCTGTACTTTGCTAAGGTACCGCGCTAACCAACTGCGCCATCGAGATTCAAGTCCTAACCGATGTAAATTTTGTCTTTATGTATGTAGAACTTATTCGTTCAGAACACAAACTTATAACTAAAACTTATAATAAGCAAATGTTATGTTACGTTTCAAATATAATCTACACTTTAGTTCAGAGTACAAATTTTCTATCAAAAACAATTAATGACAGAAATTTCATATTTTGGAAAAATATTAGAAAAAGTAGCTCACATATTACAACAGAACTACAAAGTAGCTTTCAAAGATAATACCAATGTTCTTAAATATTTATTTAATGCCAAGGATTGAACGAAAGACATTTTGAATAAATTGAACTGCACATTCTGTAATTCTGTTTTTATTGGGCAACCACTTAGGAACTTTGATATTAGACACAAAGAACACATTAGATGTTGCAAATATAAACACACAGACAAATCAAATTATGCCAAGCATTTAATAGTAAATAAGCATCTTCCGACTTCACAAAACAATATTAAATTTTGAAATTGTTTGTAATAAAAAGACAAATTAGTCGATTTGGAAGCATTCGAAATATATAAACAGAAAGTACCTTTAATGAACAAACAAGTTGATCTTATAGGCTCACCTTTAACAGATATTTTAAATCAAGTTTGCTGCTTTACGTTTAAATTGTGAAATTATATTAGTGCTATAAGATTACAGTTGAGACATTTTAGGCTCTTGATGGAAAAAATTTAGCAACAAAAATTTTATTCACTTGCATAAGATGCTTTAAGGTTATTCCAATTTGCACAACTCAAACGCTGGAAATTTTACCGGAAACGAGGATTAAGCCACCGCTACCTTTTTATATTGTTGGTGTTGGTTATGCAGGGACTATGTTTATCAAAAAATCACACAAAAACAATCTTTTTGTGGATTTATTTGTATCAAACTCGTGTCTTAATGATTCTGGAAAAGATGTGCCCCTAGTCAACTCTTCTTCATACGCTATGAAGCCAATTCATTTTTGATGCGAGCTCCTAGAATTGATCTTCAGTAGGATTGATCTTAATAAGCCGACTGGTCCAGCCGGTATCCCCGCTATGGGTTCCCGTAATGTTCCCCCGAATTAAAGCCGATCCTATTTAGGCTTTATTCGATCTCTAGGTGTTCTAGGGAATTTCTTTCATCATGGAAGTTATCATTCTTTCAGAAAGGGGCCAAGACCGATTCCTCTAGTTACCTAAATTTAATTCTTACAAAACTCGGTATCGCCTTGTGAACGCGAAAGAGGGTCCATCATTTTCTGTTTATCAATTTCACAGATCTTCAGTTTTCAGACTATAGTACTATGTTGTGAATGACTGTATCTTCACATACTTTACCTCTCAACTGCTCTTTCTACTATACAAGGCCCAAATTCGACTCATTTACTATATATATATATATATATATATATATATATATATATATATATATATATATATATATATTGTTACACTAATAGGTTTAGGGTTCCAATAAAAGTTCTTTATATCAACGTAATACTTCCATTTAATAAAAATTCATACTAAGAACTACTCTTTGAACTCCCGCCGTACAAAACTTAAGTATAAATTGGTTAATAAGGTTAGTTAAGTAAAAAGGACAATTTATAAATTATATAGGTTTATGTAAATATAACGGAAGCCAAAAGATTATTAGCAAAATTCGTGTATTAATGTGGGTTGATAAGTAATGTGTGCTTTTGTATCTGACCTTCTTGTCGGCTATTGGCTTGAGTAGACTCGTTAGCTTATCCACTTTAGGGGTAGGGATCCCATTGTATTTATGTTTTTTTTTCTAGATCGTTTTCTCTCTATTCTGAATGAGATAACGTAGAATTAAGAAGGTAGAATATGTGAAATTAGAAATACATATAAGTTAACTATTGCGTAACGAAATTTACTTACGGTTTTTATGTTTCAAACCCTTCCCGGTGGTAAAAAATTATATATTCTTGAAGAATATAATTATTCTATTTAAGATAAAAAATACGTAATATACTCAGGTAGGTACCCTATAAATGAAAAATTAATTAAACATACAAATGACGGAGATAGCACTAACCTAATGGTCCCTTCAAATTTTCGTATTAAGTTATAATTATCTCATGATGTAAACTCGTTAAATAAACAAATCCGTTTAACACGGGGACAATTTAGCAAAAGCTGAAAATATCGCATTTTCAATGTCAGGGCCTAGATAGTAGAATTTCTCAAAGCGATCGTAACGACATCTAATAATTGTGTAAAAATTAAATTGTTACAATATATATATATATATATATATATATATATATATATATATACAAGTAAGTTACTTAGTAACAATTAAAAATTCCTATTGATAAACCTGTCAAAAAAATACCCTCCGAAAATGTGTATGCATCATGAGTTTTAAAAGCGTTTTTCTCGGAAAGGGTTGCTCCTAGCGACTTCACTAAGATATACCTTTTTTTAGAAGAAAAGATAGGAGAATCGATTTTTCTAGTCCAAAATGACATACAGTGTAGCAAAAAAAATTGCTACGATTTAAAGGGGTCGAAATCGTTGCCGCTGGCGCCCTCTAGAAACGACAACCAAATGGACCACAAATTTGAATTTGTCATCCCAAAAAAACCCCGTATACGAAATTTCATGAAACTATTTCGAAACAGTCGAAAGATATTGAAGTAAACGCGATTTCTTTTTTCAACTTTGACACCCTGTATCTCGGAAACGAAGCATTTCCGGACCCATGTACATATGAACTTTTTTGCTTAGAATGATGAGTTCTAGTACTTTAATTTTGGCGGATTAGATAAGATTCACCCTGTATTATATATATATATATATATATATATATATATATATATATATATATATATATATATATATATATATATATATATATATCACCTCTGGGTTGGTGCTCCCCAATACGCACTAGATATCATTGACCGTATTCAAATAAAACTCATTCGGCTTATAAATGACCACTATTTAACTTCTGAGGTACAGATTCATGTACATAGACGAATCGTTTTAATTCTTTATTTGTGCCATTGCTATTGTGCTGCTGAATTACATTATTTGATATCATATCAGTACACCTTTACTAGGAGTACCCGGTTTGTGCATTAACATCGCCAATATGCAGTACAAAACGGGCTTGATCGACATTCTTCTGCACGGTTTCTAAACTCTGGAATCATCTTCCTAGCATTTATTTTCCTCTCACTTATGGTAGGGCAGCCGTTCATTCAAAATGCACCTGCACTATAACAAATGCGAATTGTTCCTCGAAAGCCAGTTGATGTAAATATAGTTTTCTCCCAAGTCAACTTAAAGCAAATAAAATTGTTACATAGAACCAAAAATTTAAAATATTATTAAGGTACAGTAATATCAACATATGAAAAGGCAAGTTTGCACCACAGCTTAGATCATCGATGAAATAAATTAAGATATTTACTGTAAATTGACTAATTTCTTTACCACAGGTCGTAGGGGAATCCTTAGATAAGATCATAAATATAAATCAGATATCCGCGGGTTGTCAGGATTCACTCATTTCCTGGCTAAGTAATTAAAATACAACAAAATAAGAAAATTTTCTTAATGTCATATAGACTTATTAAATAACAAAACTTCTGCATTTATTTGTATATTCAATCAATCTAAACGATATCTGTTGGTTAATTTCAGGATAAATGCAAATAAAGTTGTTCTTTCACTTTTCGTAAGACTTTACGATAGTAAACTAATTCTTAATCTATACCTAAAAACTATTCACAAAATTGACGTATCTTTACCTAGAAGTATTTCAAAATAACAGTTCAGGTTGAAACTGAATAAGTTCAATGTACCAACTAAACAATATGACCTATCAACACAATAACATTGAGATAGGATCATGGATCCGTTTATTTATGTTAGAAAACACCAAAGAACTAAACTCAGCTGTTTTCTTTTCATTAACACTGTATCAATTTTTACTAAAAAAATATTAGATTAACTTTACTATAATGTTTGTAAATCAGTTCATGTAATTTGTCAATTTGATAATGTAATTGCACAAGAAAGGATATCTACTTACGGTTTCTTTTTGCACATTCAACATAAAGTCACTATATCATATCGAAACGATCTTGCTGCAGAAAAGTACCAAATGATGTGTAATTTGTCAAAATTTTATTACGATACGATAAGGCATAGCATCAGTATAAAGGTACGGTAATATCAACACTTTTCAATAACGTAAAGGTAAATGTAGTGTGCCATCGATTCAAAGTAAGCAAATTATATTTGGTTTCGCTACAAAGACAGGCACACCGACAGCGAGCGGCCCTGTATTTGTCTTAACATATGACGTCAGAATGTAGATGTAATAAATTTACACAAAAAATGTAATGGAAGATAGTTGCATTTCTTTTCCAGGGAAGTAAACTTAACAAGGTGCATTATAACACAATGCAGAGGGAGGTGAAGATCATAAACGCGTTGCGCTTAAAACGAAAATTGCTTTAGCTAAATACCAACAACGTATGTTAAAAACTATACACTGATTTTCAAATTACATATAATCCGAACAGGATGATATCAACACATTCACTATAATTTAATTAGTGATCGAAAAAAAATGCTAGAATGTACATAAGTTGAACGTTCCAATACAGCAAATTAAAACGTTAGAATACATGCTCCTAAGTGTTCCTAAGTGTTTTAGCAAGTTAGGCTGAATTTAGCCTGTTCCGGACTACAATTATTTAAAAATTCTGATTTGTATGTTTTAGCATTCCTTCAATGCATTTAGAGTTGGTGTCTGATCAAAACTTTTCTTTCTGCTTTGAGTAGATTTGGGTCAACACGGGGTAAACCTACATGCATATATTCGGATAATAGCAATAGTTTCGTTGGTGCTAATTCGAAAAATGTATGTCAGAAACCTTTTACAGGAAATTTACAACGGCTTATTCTTTTAATTTTGCTCACATACATGTTGTAGCTGTTTTAAATTTGTGGTCTCTTGCCCAGCTTTTTAATTATCCTGATAATTGGAGGAATCTCTTAAGCACTCCTAATACAAATGTGGAGTAAATGTTTAACAATAGGTTGTCAAAATTTCTATACATTTAAAAGCTACTGCAAAGCTTTTGGCGTCGATTTCTGCTGGAATTGCAGAAATGTAATAAGTGGGGAAAGACTGGAATGGAAATAGATCGCGATTATAATCTTCCTCTCTTTAAATGGCACTTAGGAAGGAATATTGGCCTTTATACCCCGATCCTGATGGTAAAAGTTGAGTTGCGACTGTTCAGAGTAATGGTTGTGAAGTCAAGCGTGGAGTAAATCGTTTTTATGTTTTACCATAGAACGATTGTTGGCATAATATATTTATTATTTTATTCTTGGACCAATACCCTTTTATGTTAAAACACTGAAGTGGGAGAAATATGTTAATATTTTAATAAATATCAGTGTTGTAAAGTACTGTTGTTCTGGAGAAAATAACTACCAATAAGTAGGTACTTCAGCTTGATTTAAATGTGATACATGTTCTTCCAGTTGTAGTCAGTGTTGTGATTTATTAATTATTACCAACTTTTCCTAAATATAGACATTCATAATCTGTAAGAAGAAAAGGCTTATATTGTTTTCAAAGCCTAAAGAAAGATTGTGATTGAAATTAACTCGTGATCCGTTTGCAGTATTGAAATGTTTTATCTTTTACCTTTGAAAATAAAGTTGTACAAACAATGTCAAATACAATAAAAAACCAGAGTAAAAATACGTTTTTCATTTGGGGATTTTCATCTTGTTTACATTTAAATCAACTTTTTCAAATAAAAAAGTCA
>JARFJB010000960.1:360000-397500 GCA_036346205.1 Vesta saturnalis
TTTCTATTACACTTACTTTGGCCAGTCCATTATGGAATCTACAATAACTTTAGCTTGTTAAGCTATCTATTAAGCTAGACCAGTGTAATCGATTTAATCTATACCATGTTACTAATAAAAATGACTGCAGTTACTTTAATTTTTATAGTACTGTCTGTTGGAGTTCGTGTCGTATTTCGTCATGAAGTTAGCTGTGCACACCCCGAGGCATCGTAGACGAGCCAATATTAAATTTGTCTTCATTTTGATATTTAATTATTTTATGGCAAGCTTTGTCGTCAAAGCTGCTCGTGTTGTCGCAAGACGAGGCCGACTCAATTACTGCCAGTAATTAAGATACTTTAATTAATTTTGACTTGGTTTACGATGGAAGACGGGAATTCCTATTATTCTCTTGATGGATATAAATTTGTGCATTTAGCTAACTTTATGTTATTATTATTAAATAATTTCTCTTTTATAAAGGTCGTGTTAAATAATTGTATTTATAAAGTAATCAGTAACAAATGTACAGTTATATAAAGTGACATTATGTCCCTAATGGAGAATCTCCCACCTGAATTATAGAGTAAATAACTACTATTTGCTTTGGAAATGCATTTAAAATTAGCCTTACAAATGGATATTGGAAAGCTTCGTGGTGATATTTAATTCAAACCAAGAATGTATCAGAAAACCGATGTGTTTACTACTCAATCGACTAAAATGAATAATGCTCTCCCCTTTGCTATTAATTTCAGTTTATAGATGTTATCTTTGATTTATAACAAATTACATATTTGTTTTCGGCAACTAGCACTAAACTTGTAATCAAGACAAATATCATTACTTAAAATATTCATAACGCTTGGGCATATTACCATTTCGTATAGCTAACAAATTTTAATTACCCTTTATTCTAAGTAACTCACTCAGTTTTGATATAAAACGTTAACATTGAAAACATAAGTGAGTTACTATTACATTTTGAGCTAACGCTTCAATTTTCTATAACACAAACACTAAATTACATTCCCCAGTGATTTTGCTAAAAGTTTTTTATTAGATTTCGTCAATTTAGGACAGCTTCAGCCGCCATTAGCCAAGCCAAAGAATGACAACAAATTGACAATTAATGTATTTTGAGTTTGCCCCAAGCTAGAATATGGCCGGCGTCTGCAGTTCAAGAATGAGGATAATCAAGAATGCCAGGGGTGGGTCTTTCCTCATAACTTCCCTTATTCACTCATGCTCCCTTATTCTTAAATGCGATGGGGAAGCTTTATATAAACGTTTTCCTTACTTCAATCTTTAAAAAGTCTAATAATTTCATATCAGCAATAATGGAGTAATTTTTACTATGAATGAAATAAAACGTTTTAGAAATATGAAATATGGTAATTTTAGGACATAAACTCAATTATAGTTTATTTTTAGATGTTTATTCAACCAATCAAAACTACAAAATGCAAACTTCTTTTTTATCACTTCGTTTTAAGTTAACAGTCTTCTTATTTTAAAATAATTAGTTTAAGACCTATCGACATACTTAAAGCTATAGATTATTGGCACAATTCAAGGAATTAAAAACCACCATTTTGTAAATATGCTCTAGACAAGTACGAGGTGTAGTACAAGAATACAGTGCAATAATTATTTCATTTTTAATGGAATAGTTTGTACCAGAGTCAACAAACGTTTTATTAATAGAGATAATAAAACATAAAATACACAAAAAGGATAGTTTAAACACCTACATAACACGGTGATCAAATTAAAGTATGCACTATTGCTAACTTTTTTATTGTTAAAGCTACGAAGAATGTAGTTTTCTTAAATAGGACACCCTGTATATTTATAATCTAATCGAGTACCAACGCTTCTCTTAACGTAAAAGGTTACTACGAATTTGAGACTAAAACCAAAAATAAAGGAGATATGAGCCTATTTCACTTTTCGCTTACAGGATACCATAAAATTTAAATAAAAACGAAATATTATACAAAATATGCTATATTTATTATTTAATTTAGTACCAAAGGACGTCCTTTAATTGTGTTCAGCTATTTTTATTTCTAAATCATCTAGAGATGCTATGCGAACCTATAAAACGAATAAATCTTGTCATTTTTATGTTTATAAATTATTTTTGTGAAACAATTCATTTCCGTGTTACGGAAGATACAAATTATTATAATGCCTTTTACGCATTTAGAAAAATGTGATATGCTTGAAACACACATAGTATTTCAAAAAAATGCTAACCGTGCTCTTGAACGATACATAGCCCCGTTTCTAGAAGGAATAGCTCCAGATCGAAGATATTTTCTGAAATTATACAGAATATCTAGATCAAATGAAACTGTTTTTGCCAAAGGTATGTTAAAAAAAACATTTGTGGTGAATGAAGAAACGAAAATAAATGTGCTAGCTCATTTTGAAGTAAATCGCGAATATTCCATACGAGGTTGCATGAGAGATTATGGATTATGCTTCGGAACTATACTGAATATTTTGAAAAAAACATAAATACGCGCGGTAAAATACAGGCCTACTTAGTCTTTTACCAGGCGACAAACAAAGAACAATTATATTTTGCCAATGGTTTGTAAATACAAAAAACGCAAACCCTGATTTCGAAAGGCTAATTCTCTGGTACGATGAATCTAATTTCAGCAATAGAGGCATGTATAATAGAAAAAAATTACCATTACTGGAGTAATGAAAATCTAATGTGTGTAATCCACAGAAACGCTTTAGTTTAAATGTATAGTGTGTCCTTTTTGGCTCTACAATCGTCTGGCCAGTGTTTTACGAAGGCACTTTAACAAGCGATCGCTAGTTACATTTTCTCCGAACCATTTTATAAGAGTTTTTAGATGACCTAAATTTAGCTGATCATCAGAGAGTGTTTTTTCAGCAAGATGGTGCGCCTCCACACAATACTAAAAACGTCATCAATTTGATAAGTGGATTTTTTCATGATCGCATTATTGCTAGCAGGGGACTGGTTGGTTGGCCTCCACGTTCTCTAGACATTACACCAATGGATGTTTATTTCGTTTTTAAAAAAACGAAGTCTACCAAAATCGTTATAATAATATCGAAGATCTTCAGATAGCGATAACTAACAATATACGTAGTATAAATGAATGTACGGTTTTCAATGCTGCAATAAGAGTATTTAAGTGTGCCCAAAAATGTATTGAGCAATGAGGAGATGTATTCGCATTTGATTTAAGCTTTTCTAATAATTTTAACAAAAAATAAATCAATTGATTCGTTCTATTTTGTTTTCATTTTAAATTTTATATAGGCCAAGATAAGTTAAATATGCTCATATCTGCTTCATTTTCTGTTTTAGGCTTATGTTATCAAAAACGTTGGCAATCGATTAGGCTATAAATATACAGGGCGTCCCATTTAATAAAACCACTTTTTTTTCAAATAACTCGGAAACGAGATGTTTTTCTGTTACCACCACGTTAATCAGCGGAAGGAGCACTACTACTTCTCTAATTTAATTGACCTCGTAGCTTCAATAATACAAAAGTGCACACTTGATTTCGATAACCGTTATACATATAGATACACGTATAGAAGGTTATAAATCGACTTTTTTTCACTATCGCTAAATCGACTTATCAGCTTTCACCAAGATCGACCGTGATGACTGAATGTGTGGATGCCTTAGTATCCACCCAAAATTTTGTACTTAAGCTTGTTTTCATTTTGCTTGAACCTGATTAGATTTGGAAAAAATTCAAAGTCAGCGAGGGGGGTTAATCCGTTTTTGAGTTTTATCAAATATTTCTGAAACAGTGATATATTTCAAAAATATAGAAATACCAACATATAGTGTGCGTGTGTGCGTGTGCGTGTGGGCGTGCGTGCGTGTGTGCGTGTGTGCGTGCATGTGTGCGTATGTGCATGTGTGCGTGTGTGCGTGTGTGCGTGTGTCGTGTGCGTGTGCGTGTGCTGTGGTGTGTGTGTGCGTGTGCATGTGCGTGTGTCGTGTGTGCGTGTGTGTGTGTGTGTGCGTGCGTGTCGCTGTGTGTCGTCGCGTGTGCACGTGTGCGTGTGTGTGCACGTGTGTGTGTGCCTGTGTGCGTGTGTGGTGTGTGGTGTGTGCTGTGTGCGTGGTGTGCGTGTGCGTGTGTGCTGTGTGCGTGTGCTGTGCGTGTGCTGTGTGCCTGTGTTCGTGTGTGCGTGTGAGCGTATGCTTGTGTGCATGTGTGCCTGTGTGCGTGCGTGCATGAGTGCGTGTGTGCGAGTGTGCGTGGGTGCGTGTGTACGTGTGTATGTGCGTGTATGCGGGTATGCGTGTATGCGTGTGTGCGTGTGTGCGTGTATGTGTGTGGGTGGGTGGGTTGAGTGAGTGGGTGGCGGTGTGAGTCCGCGTGTGTGTATGTGTTTGTGTGTGTGGATGCATGCTAGTAACCACGGTAACTCCAGAACGACAACACCTACGTACTTGAAATTTTGTATTTAAGCTTGTATTTATTTCGTTTCGAACTGATTAGATTTTGGGACAAATGCAGTGGCGGTGAGAGGGGGTTTATTGAGGGCAGTTTTTGGTTTTTATCGAATATTTCGAAAACAGCTACACATTTCGAAGATATAAAAATACCTAGATATAGACCTTAAACGTATCGCTTAATTATGTTCTATGTAATTTAGCACAAAAAATTCCTTAGTTCAAATTTTTCAACGTCTTGATAACGTTTAACTTCATAAAAAAATTGTAGACGTGTTTGTTAAAGAAAATTTAACTTTACATAGCTTTTCCTTATAAAGTTTCCTAATGTAACGCAAGGTAAGTCTAAAAATTGATTAAATGTGAATGAAAATGGTTAAACTGGATTATTTATGTCTTATAGAGGCAGTCGGCTTTGGAATTTTTTTTAAAGTGAACATGTAGATATTTATGTCTATTAATTCTCTATCTGACATGAAGTTTTAAACGTCATTCTGGTATAGATTATTGTTTTTATTTTTACAATGTTGCCTGTTTTCGTTATGAACGTATAAAAATGAGGTTGCACAGTTGTCCTAAAAAAATCATAATTAAAATTACTTAATGTCTTCTAATTTCCACTTTGTAGGTTGGAAGGTCGTGTGTTGTTACACACCAGATATTGATAGAAGCGGGCGGGTTTGGAGTTTTCTTTAAGTTGGCATCTAGGTGTCTGTTAAACTGTATCTAACATGAAGTTTTAAACGTGACATAGATTATTGTTTTTGTTTTTACAGTGTTACCTACTTTAGTAATGAACTTATTATAAAAGAGGTTGCATAATTATCGTAAAAAAATTGTTATTAAAATTATTTAATTTCCGTTTTGTAAGTTGGAAGGTTGTGTGGTGTTCCACACTAGATATTTTCAAGTTATAATACCGCGGAAAGATTGCAAATTGGGGAGATTAAAAAGGGGTAAAAACAGAAACAAAATCAGTTTACATTTTCCGATCGCACATTGTTTTCTTTTTATGGTTGTGGTCCTGAACAGGCTAAGTTTAGCTTAACGTGCTAAAGCACTCCGAAACACTTGGTAGGATGTATTTGGGGATTCTAAATTACAAGGTGACGTCTAAAAGATAGTGGATATTGACGATTTGAAGGGACATATCGAGTATTCCTAGCAAAGGTGGCCTAGGATGGTGTCAAAGGATGTAATTCAGCAGCACAAAAGTCGATAGTACAAAAGAATAATTAAAACGGTTCTTTTACGCGCAAGAGATCGTATGTCAGGAGTTAAAGACGGGTCATTTATAAGCCTAATTGCTCTTCTTTGGATACGATCAACGATGTTAAGAGCGGTCTTGGCAGCACCAACTCAATGGGAAGAATTATATGCTAAGTGATGTCGAATTTGGACCTTATGTAGCAGAAAGAGTTGTCGGGAGGTAAAGCACTGCTTATATCTATACAAAAAGCTTATTTTGAGAGTAGCTGCTTTAGTAGCTGACAGGAGATGGTCAACCCATGATGTATTTAAAGATCAGTCATTCTCAACACAGTAATAGAGTCTTAAAACTTCATATTTGAGCCATTTATGCTCATAACACCAAATGATCTCGATCTTTTTTGGCGGACACAAGGCAACACTGAGTTGGAGGTCTGTGTTGATTGAAAGTGCCATTTCAGCTCTAATGTCTTGATTTGTGAACTACAATGAAGAGTGAAAATGTAAACTTTCACCATTGTTACACATATAATAAACTACTTATCTTTTTTGGTTTTTTTAATGGTGTATGTTAAATTATACGATCTAAACGTTTCGATAACACTTACATTTGTTTCAAATTATGCTATTGAAGTGCTTTCTAAAGGAGGAAATTTTGCGATAACACCAAGAGTAATACTTTTTGAAGATATAATTTCCAATATCGAAAACTCCATTAAATCATTACCTTTTGATGCTGCTAATGAAGTTCGACATAACACCGTTAACATATTACATAAAACAAAACCTCCAAAGAACAACTTATCCTTTCTTCAACGACGTGCTTTACTTGATCTTAAACGCAATGAAAGTATAATAATATTAAAATCAGATAAAGGTAATGCAGCTGTTATATTAAATACGAACGATTATAACATTAAAATAGAACAACTGTTGGAACCAGAAACTTATCGTGAAATACCAAAAGATCCAACAACAAAATTTTCTTTTGAAAACTAAAGAACTTATTGAATTACCATCTATTCCTGAAGAAATAAAAAAGAAACTAACTAATTCATAAGTAGTTGAAATTAAGATTAAAATTAAAAAATTACAAAAAAAGTCATGCACTATGCCTTTCATTGTGAGTAACACTTGCAATTATTGACAAAGATATCTCTTTGTTAGTTTTAACTGGATTATTTTAATTGATGTCATGTTTATATTTGTGAATGCTTCTATCATTTTGAAATTGAAGTTTTTCACAACTTTACACTTACATCATAACTTGATTAAATTTTGTTAAATGTCTTTTTTGGCTGACATTTTTCATTGTTAGCCTTTGACCGTTTAGAGGGAGTTCTGATTTGTCATCTTTAAGACAGTTTAACAATATTTAATTTTTAGTAACCTAGTTATTCTTTACTAAAATTTAATTCTATAGTTGGATTTATATATTTCTCAAACCGTTATATTAAAAAAAAATTAATTTTTGCTCTGCAAACCATGCCTATTCGTTGGTAGAAAATTTACCTTTTAGACTTCTTTTCAATTGAGGAGAGACATGCTAGTCGGACGGAACCAGATCTGGTGAATAAGAGGGGTGTTCGAATAATTCAAACCCTAAATCACGAATTGTTTGCATGGCAACATGCGATTTGTATGCGTGCACGGGAATTACCCGGCAAAAATAAAATAAAATAACTTTCCGCGCCTTCTCTCCATATTTTTTCTCGTACAGTAGTCAGTAAAGTCGAATAGTAATTCTCAGTTATTGTTTACCCTTGTTCAGAAAATCAAACATGATTATTCCTCGGAAATCCCAAAAAACTGAAGCAAGAACTTTTGCAGTAGGTTTTTGAATACGAAATTTCTTAGACCATGGAGAACCAGAGTGCCTCCATTGCATCGGTTGCTGCTTTGTTTCTGGGTTGTAGACATGTACAAAAGTTTCATCGATAGTAACAACACGGCTTAAGAAGTTTCCATCTGTTTCAAACCGAGCACAGATCAAACGCGATGCTTCTACCCTTGCATGCTTCTGGAAAATTTACCTCTTTGGAAGCTTGCAATCCAATTTTTCACGATCGCATACGAAGGACATTGATCGTCAAGGGTATTAAGCGTATCTTCGTAAATATGCTTACCGCTTACCCCATCAAATACAAGTACTTGGTGATGGCCCGATACTCCAATTTTTCACCTGTTGAACGACTCTGCCTAAAACCATAAGGAGTTTGTTAGGTTCAAGGAAAGGGAATAGTTGCTGATTGATGGCTTTTGGTCGGTAGTTAGAAGTATCGGTCTTGTTACCTTTTTTTGGAATAGGTTGAACAATTTCTAACTCTGATGATAAAGGAAGTTCTCCAGAAAACATAGAGATCGAATAAAGTCTAGAGAGGACTGGCACTAGTTCGGGAAACATCTATTTAAGACAACAGCTGGGAGATCGCTTGGGCAAATCGCTTTACTGATGATCGATTCTAGGAGCTTGCATCGAAAAAGAGCTCAAAGCTGTCATGGGGGGAATAAAAATTCATACAGCTTTTTAACTTTAGTGGCAACGCGTTTGCAGGTATCTTGAGAACCAACGTAGTCCGCAGGGATCTTGACCGTTTCATTAGATTTACATTTGGTATAGGATTTATTTTTCGAAGATCGTCACAAGCCCAATTGAACCAGAGTTGGACCTTTACTATTTTGTTTTTTGATGGTGTATAACTCCATGCCCATGAGGATGACTTCACATACTGAATGAACAATCTCCGGAGCCTTAAAACATTATTCACGCCATGGAAAGTTTGCAAAGAAATCTCGTAAATTACGCCATTTTGCTGACTTAAAACCCCACAAGGTCTTGTCAGTGTTATAAACAACCGATGAATTAGGGATAGCATATACTATTTCTATTAGACAAGAACTAAAGTTTTATAAAGAAGAGTGTTTGATGTGAGAAAGAGGTCTGGAAGGTATGGAGTATGCTTAGGATTATCAGGGTTTTAGAAATCATTTGTGTGAGATCACACGATGTAGCAAGTGTTACTGCACTATAAACAGAAGTATTAGCAATATATGAAAATTAAAGGCAAGTAGAGTTATGAACATTGAAATCTCTCGGGATTGAGATATCGCAAGATGGAAACTGAGCCAGCAGATGGTCAATTTTCGCACGAAGTTTTGAGAGCTGCTGTGATTGGGAGACCTGTAAATCCAATAGTCGAATATCACAAATTTAAGACCAGAACTCTTTAACCAAAGCCCGTCGAATTTTTTATTCTCCAAAGAGAAAATCCTTTAGCAAACGGTGTTGCTTTTGTACCGAAGGTTAGAGCAAAGATTGTATGGGGAAATTGCAAGTCGGGTTAATTCCAGAGATAACTTGTACTTCAAATACAAACAAAATATCAGGTTCAAGCTGTTAGTAAACTTCATTAAGATTAGACTTGATCCCATGGATGTTACAATAATGGATCAGAAAGTGAGTACTTTCGATGACCGAAACTGGTTGCGTCCTTCTCTCCCAAATATGGAAACGGAGCAGGTGTTTACCACAGCCGACATTTTTAAAATTTTGGATTGTTTGTCAATTCGGTAGGAAGACAGTGAGGATGAGAGGAAAAATAATTTAAGAATTAGCAATCCTTACCGAGCTCAGATAATCGGAAACCCATTATTTAGGAGTACATGGTAAGGGAAGTTTTACCTTACCGATGGAATGGCGTACACTTGCGATCTACTAAAGTTTGCAGAAATTTCGCAACATTCGCATTTGTACAATAATTTTTTACATCTTTAAATTTGCGTCCTTTCGAACATAACAGCTTAAATTCTTATGTACTTGAGTCACGTAAAATAATGTTTGAAAAAAAGTTACAAATACACGTAGATCATAGCACACACGCACACTCGCACACACGCACACACGCACACACGCACACACGTAAACACGTACACACTCACACACGTACACACGCATACACGCACACACGCACACACGCACACACGCACATACGCACACACGCACACACGCACGCACGCATACGCGCACACTCCCGCACGCACATGCGCACACAAACACACACGCACACACGCACACACGCACACACGCACACACGCACACACGCACACACGCACACACGCAACACGCACACACACACACACGCACACACGCACACACACGCACACACACACAGCACACACGCGCACACGCACACACGCACACAGCACACACGCGCACCCACACGCACACACGCACACACGCATAGCAGCACACGGCACACCGCACAGCACATCGCACAGCACACGCACACACGCACACACGCAACACACGCACACACCACAGCACACACGCAACACACGCACACACGCACACCACACGCACACAGCACACACCACACGCACACACGCACGCACCGCACACACGCACACACCACACGCACATGCGCACACACACACACACACACACGCACACACGCACACTCGCACACACGCACACACGCACACACCACACACGCATACGCACACGCACACACGCACACATGCACACACGCAACACGCACACCACGCAGCACACGCACACCGCACACACGCACACACACACGCACACACGCAACACGCACACGCACACTCGCGCATCGCACATGACACACGCAACACGACACACGCACCACGCACACACACGCACACACGACACACGTACACACGCACACGCACACACGCACACACACACACGCCACACCACGCACACGCACACACGCAACACGCACACACACCACACAGCACACACGCACACACGCACAGCACACGTCACACACGATGCACACGCACACACGCAGCACGCACACACCACACGACGCACATCACCACACACGCACACACGCACACACGCACATACACGCACATACACGCACTACGCACACACACACACGCACACACGCAGGCACGCACACACGCACACACGCAGGCACGCACACACTCACACACGCATTCATGCACACACGCACACACGCACACGCGCACATACACGCACATACACGCACATACACGCACACGCACACACGCACACACGCAGGCACGCACACACGCACACACGCAGGCACGCATACACGCACACACGCATTCATGCACACACGCACACACGCACACGCGCACACGCACACACGCACACACGCACACACGCACACACTCACACACGCACACACGCACACACGCACACATGTACACACGCAACCACTCATTCACGCACACACGCACACACACACACGTACACACGCACCCTCACTTCTCTTATATCTGTTCATGGTACCATCTTAAAAATGTTTGGTGATCGCATTCAATGATAAATGATAGGAATCACCAAGCGCAGCGTTGCACGTTAAACTTAACTTAAACGTTTAACACTTATTAGTTTTTATGCCACCTCATACATAGTGACTTTTCATTTTTCCTTTTACTTTGAATTTAGCCTAACCTAAGTACAACCGCTGTATACCATAGTGGTTGCCATCAATATTCATTTCTGTATATACTCGAAAAGTAAATACATTCAATGAGAAAAATTATTTTTCAAATAATTTTTTTCTGAATGGCATGGTTGATTTTAAAGTAATCGATACCGATCAATCAAAACTTTATGCTTTGCAACAAAGGCTCAAATGTGATATTTTTTTAATTAACACTACTAATCATAGTTCAGCAACCTTACCAGTTACTTAAATTTAAGTACTTTTTAAGTTGAATTTAGCAGTGTAAGTGATTCACAATATTAATTGTTGTTATTTTGTTTAAGGTATGGTTTCAAAATCGACGTGCAAAATGGAGACGTCAAGAAAAAATGGAAGCAGCAAGATTAGGATTAACAGATTACCATTCTGTATCAACATTAACAAGAGTAGGTGGATCAAGTTTAGGTCTACCAATGGATCCATGGTTATCACCACCATTACTATCAGCATTACCCGGTTTTTTAAGTCATCCCCAAACAGGATATCCTAGTTATTTAACATCACCGGTTGCAGCAGATCACAGTCGACCACCAGTTGCACATTCACAATCTCCTACAACATCCCCAGATCCTAGAAGCACATCGATAGCTGCATTAAGACTTAAAGCTAAAGAACACGTTGAAAATATAACAAAAGGACTACAAATGGTGTAGAAGTTTTTATTTGTTAATAACAATCAAGTGTAAAAAGTACTATCGGTGTATTTTTGGTGACTTTTGTACATATGAGTGTAAATTGTATTTATCGCGTACTTATATTAAGTATTGTTAAACATTTGTAAGGATCGATTAAGAGACGTGCGTATTCCTTGATCCGTTTATTATTTTTATTATTTATTATAGATCTATGCAAAATAAAATTTAACACTTACGTTCCTACTTATAATTTTTTAAACGGTGTCAATAAATTCTTTCAAATCGAAATTTTCTGTAAAAAGTAGATTAAAGTAAATTGCAATGTATTACTACCACTAAGATAAAAAGAAGTAATTATTTAATTTCCTTTTAGAGCTGTGACTTTTTGTAAATACAAGCACAATAAATTATACAATTAAATTTATATATTAAGTTTCTTTTGAGTTACCTTGATGTCTCCTAATAGACGAGCGCTTAATTAAAATTAAAATTTTGTTACCGTGTTTTAATAGACCTAAAATTAAAACAAAACCGAGAAAGAGAAAGAGTGAAATTTTAATCGTTATTAAATTACGCTTAAACTTTAAAAAGCAAAGAAGATGGAAAAATTGATGATCTCTCTCTCATTTAATAAGTGCGGCAATAGCAGTTTAGTTAATACGGTGGAGATCAAAGGGCTCTTCAGTTTTAATTCCACTTTATCTAGAGGGCGTAGAGAGCCTGGCTAAAGCAATAAAATGCTAATACGTGTTTGTCGTCGCTAATCAACTGTTAAAGCGGCGAGAGTTGAGCACTTTTCGTTCGTAAGCTCAAGTATATACCTACCCCATCTGCACCATCTTCATCATTTTCTTCTTTACTAATTTATTCTCCAAAATTAAATACACCCTGTTTAAACTATATCCGTATATCTTACTCAAATTTAATGATTACACCTTTTCAAAGCAACAAACCAATGTTTCTAAGCACGTATGCGATATGTCAACATGAGTTCATACAAATTCTACTAAAAATGGGTAATTAGAAATAATATCCAAGTCACGGTTAACTGTAATAATGTGTAGACCTTTATAAAACATTCCATTTTGATAAAGTTGAATTTGCTACACAACGGTCTTTACTTAAATTACGATTATACCTACGCACAATGGTGAATATATGCCTGAAGATGAGTTTCCTATTGGAAATGAACAAATTTTACTACCACTACCATCTGAAACTGCGTCTCGCCGTATTTAGTGAAAGGTATGCAAATAAATGCAATTAATATGAACGGAAATAAATTGTTTCATAACTTTAATTCAATTCAATGCGTGTTATGAATGATAATCAGAACCGCAATGTCACATAAATTTAGCCAACATTTTACGTTTTTAAATCCAAAGATAACCTATTTGTGTTATGTCAGATAAACGTTATTAACTACCTATTCCAAAGGTGGCATGCAATCCAATATAAATTACGGAATTACGCATGAGTCAAAGAGGTAAGCCTTGCAACGATGATTGGTATACAACGGTTATTTGTATCACTAGGTCAGAAACGATAGCTTTGAGAGTATGGACAAAATTGCGGGTCGAGGCCAACAACTGCAGATACTCTTACTTCAAAAACAATTTCTGGATTTATGATATATGAATTTTATTGTGCTTAGTTTATTAAATCAGTGATGCCAAACTAAAAACGTTAATGTTGTGCCAACCTACGCTTAAAATAATGAGTTTTTGAACGATTTTGAAGATTGGTGAGTTGCCGGACGGAATCACAAAAAAAAGATAATTGTTATAACCAAGCATGGACAACTACTTACCCGCTTAGAAAGCAAGTCTGTTACGGCAGGGGCCTTAGTTTAAATAGATGGTATGGTATAGTCAGTACTAAAACCGCCATCAACAATCTGAATTAGCAAACGAGCTTACTTATTAAATAACATTTTTGCTCGACTGCGCTCGTTAGGTTTGGTTTGGTCAATTAGACAAATGTAATCCTTTCTAGGAAAGACAATCGCAAGACTCGACGGTGTTATCAAAGTCAAGTCATGCGGCATTACCTCCTCAGGTTTATCTAAATCTACCGAACAAAAAGCAATTAGCCTAACGGTAGTTTTTGTAATAATGGAATGTTATGAAGAAGGCAATTATTATTCAAATGTGTATTTATGCACAAAATACAATTTTTTGGTTCCCCATAATAGGCTACCGATTTTAATATTTGCATTAAAATTTTTTTAGTTAACAAAACTATTATACTAAATTACAGATAACTCTTTGGGACTTATGATAACTGATAAATATTTGGCTAATTTAATTCTAACTTTAAAAATCACGTCTTCTAAATGACCTCCACCAACATTTTTCAATATTAGATAAAAAGTGGCTCATTACACGGCGTAGCAAACCTTCATCTATTCCTTTAACTTCTTCACGAATTTTGACGTTGAGTTCCTCGATTGTACCTGGACGACTCGCAAACACTTTGGCTTTTAAATATCCCCACAGTAAAAAATCGGGTGCCGTTAAGTCGGGGGACCTCGAAGGTCAAGGCAAATCTCCGAATCGAGAAATGAGTCGGCCATTAAACATTTCTCGCAGAACACTCATTGAGTTTCTGGCGGTATGAGCTGTTGCCCCATCTTGTTGGAATAGTAAAGCATTGTTTAGTAATCCTCGTCTATTTAATTCTGGAATGAGGAATGTATCTAGCATGTTTACGTAGCGCTCGGATGTTACTGTTACAGCGCGGTTATTTTCATCGTCAAAAAAATATGGACCAATAATACCAAAAGATCCTACTCCACACCACACAACAACTTTTGGATTATGTAGGTTCTGTGTAAAGATTTCACGAGGATTTTCATTTGACCAGTATCTAAAATTCTTTTTATTAACCATGCCGTTCAAATAAAAATTTGCTTCGTCGCTCATTAGAAGACTGTGAATTGCTCCTCAATGTAAAAATCCAAAAATTCTTGACAAAATGCTAACCTTGCTTCTTTATCTTGATTGCTAAGGTGCTGTGCCATTTGGTATTTATAGGGATGAAATTTTAAATCCCTTTGAAGAATTCGATCTAAGCTTCCCTTTGATATTCCCAGTATAAGGGTTTGTCGATTAGCAGACATTTTAGGACTTCTCGTAAGCGCAATTCTAACTCTTTCAACATTTTATGGTGTACGAACTGTTCTTCGACGTCCAGGCTTCTGCAAATTTTGTACAGAACCACTTTCACGCCAATGACGAACCCATAACATAACAGTTTTACGATTTGGCACGTGACCCCTATTGTTGTTATTAAACTGACGCCGGAATGCACGCCTAACTTCTTCTATCGAATTGCTTCTTATGTAAGTTTCTACACAAAACACACGTTGTTGGACTAAGTAATCCATGAAAGTTCAAACGGATGTTGAAATAATGTCTCAAAGCAAAAAAATTAAATAATTATTGATGAAAACTAACAAACTTCTCGTTGTAAAATGACGTTACACGAAATTATTAATTTATAACTTATTTGTGACAGGCGCCTACCTGTTTAATAATTAACTTAAATCCCAAAGACTACAGAAGATAATCCCACAAAGAACAACTTGTTTAGTTATCTCGTAGGGAATTTATTAATAAAATAAAATGGGTAGTCGATTATGGGGAACCCTGTACATGGTTGCCTTGAGTAATCCTTAAATGATCAAGCTTAATTGAAATTGTATTATTTAAGTTTCTAACAAACTCCCAATACAATTCTACTGATTCTTCGTATGAAATTTAAAATTTTCTACATTTGTAAACGTATTCTCGTTAAATGTCCTCAACTCGTTGGTTTTAAATCCTCAAACGGTTGTTTCGTCGGTAAATGTACATTCTCTAATCCGTCACAAACACTTACACGGTAACAAGGTTTTTTAAATTGCAGAGGGTCTTTAAGAATGTTTATAAACATGTTTTTAAATAAAGGAATGTTTCTCTTTGTTGTTCAGTATAAATTGCTAAATTCTGTTTAAAATTGCTTGAGAAGCAGGTTGTAATAGTGGCAACTGCCTCTATTTTCTTCAATCACGGTTCGCACTGTCGTTTTATACAAAGGGTTTTCCATTTCGCATTTTAAGTTACCTTCAATTTTCAATTTCCTTTTAGTGGTCCACAATACAGCAACAAATGAAAGGGGATCGAGTAAAAGTCAATAACAATCGCAGTGCGCAAGAGTAGTATAGTCCCACTTCTGGCTTACTCTACAGTGTTACCATGTCTCAAGGCCATGCGGTGTTCCCGTATTTCGCGACTAGGTTTGTCACATTACGATTCTTAGAGATCTAACAAACCTTAAAGTGTAATCACCTCTATGAGTGTCACATTAGGACTTAGAAATTTAAAAACATGCTTCAATATTTTCTCTAGTTACACATTGGTCTAAATACACAAAATGTACAAAGGAATGGTACGCTACCTGACTTGAAAAAATGGCAAATGATAGGGTTGCAAATATGTTGCCAAGCACGAAACATATAGTTACAGTTATTTTAATTAATAAAATAAACGTATAGATATAAAATTCAAGCAATATCACTGTCCCCCACAATTTTGGATTTAGACTATATAATAGATATCTATGTGAACAATTTGTATTGCGGGAGTTGGTAATTGTATATTCATGCTAAATAGGAATTACGTGCCTTGGTAACCTATACAATCCTAATGCTGACATTTCAAGGTAAAGGACTGCTTCTGAGAGCGTACATCTGTGTACCTACGAGTATATAAACTACTATGACACAAAAGATATATTCGGTATCGGTTGATATCTTCGTCTGTGACAAATTAAAATTAAACGACAAATTACTTACAACATTACTATTACTTACTATTACTTAAAAAAATGTAAACATAACGTCATATATTGATGAAAAATTGTCCAGGCGTCTTTTAAAATTGCAAGTACCTTTTTCATTAATATAACATTTTCAATAATAAACGTTTCTCATAATTCTGTTGAATACATAAAATTTCGCACAATCAATTATAATTCTGGCCAAAGTGGTACTTTTTGGTTTCGCTCTTATATCTAATCTATGTTGAATTAAATTATTCTTTAAAGGTTGCATGGAAGTACCAATATAAATTTTTTGACAATTGTTGATTTTGTAAATAGTATTTGTTATTTGTTCTTTAGGCACTGAAGGTTTTAATTTAGAAAATAAGAAAGAGTTAACATTTTGTGGTTCAAATGCAGGTTTCATATTAAATTTAGCCACTTAAATAAAATTGATTTTTTACTTGAATAAGGAATTGTAATGTGTTTGAAATTTTGGTTAGGTACGTCGACGTGTGTATAATTATTGTAGAATCTGTGAACACTTTTCTTAATACTGTTTAAAATTAAAGATCTTGGATAACTGTTGTTTTCAACAGCATAAATAATTTTAAAAGAAACCTGGACAATCTTTCATCAATGACGTTATTTCTAAAACAGTTAAGTAGTTACCTGTAATTTGTCGTTTAATTTTAATTTGTCACTGACCAAGTTATCAACTGATATATAAATATATGTTTTTGTATCATAATAGTTTATTTTATTGACTTTAAACCAACAATTTTAAACATTATTACAAAACAGATGTATATATATATATATATATATATATATATATATATATATATATATATATATATATATACATATATACAGGGTGTCCACAAACTCCTTTCACAAAAGAAAACTGCAGATTCTAGAGCTGATTTTATGCCGATTTAATGTAAATTACCTTAATACAAAAATAATTCCTAAGAGAACTGAAGCTCTTGGAAGATGGCACCTAACATGGGTTTAATTCAAATATCTTGAAAATGGTTTCCCTTTAAATGGTAGCGTTCTGTACATTTATTTAGTGGAATACGCCCAATTGTATGGCGTGAATATGATTTTTAGTTATACTCATAAGCGGCTCGTTTGGGGCGGGTATTGGACATTGTTATTCATAAGTTTTTGTTTTTCAAAATTTCGCAATTTTAACATAAAATTTAAAAATTTCGATTTTTCATAAAGAATGATGCTCTTGACTGAAGTCGCTACGACGCACCGTTTTCGAAATAAATCGATTGCTGATGTAATGGTAGAATATTAGGATGGTATTTATTTGGAAATTGAGAACAATCCTGAAATAAGCGTAAGAAGGTTGGCTGCAATGTATCCCAATGTGTCAAAATCTTCTGTGTGGAACATTCTACAGAAGGAAGGCTTGTATCCTTTTCATTTCAAAATAGTCCAGGCCTTACAAGCAGGCGATTTTCCTGCTCGTGTTGATTTTTCCAATTGGATGCAAAATCAAGACCAAGATTTTTTCTAATATTTTGTTTTGTGATGAAGCCGCTCTTACGAAAGATGGAATTTTAATATGCACAATACACACTTTTAATCCTATGTTGATGAAAACCCCATACGATAAGGGAAAGTAAACATCAGGAAATGTTTAGCATTAATGTATTTATAGATGTTCTTGGTGATAATTTTCTTGAACCTGTAGAATTGCCTAACCGTTTAAACGGCGAAGAATATGTACAAAATACTTTACCGGATTTGTTAGATGATATTAATCTGAATATTCCACGGAACTTGTGGTTTTTACATGATGGTTGTCCGGCTCACTATAGCAGAACTGTTCGTACTTTTTTAAATAAAAATTACCGAGAGAGATGGATCGGAAGATGCGGTCCGGTTGTTTGACCAGTAAGGTCTCCAGATTTAATTTTTGTGTTTGGAGATATCTAAAATCAATGGTTTATTCCCAACTAATAGAAACACGCGATCAGCTTTGGAGAAGAATTTAAGCTGCCTGCGACGAATTTAGGAACAATAGGGGAATTTTTGCAAAAATGTGGCAATCTTTACATAAACGAATAAATTTGTGCATAGAAACGGATGGTCGTGATGTGGAGCATCTTTTGTAGTTTCAGTTTTGTTTCATGCTTTCAGTTGTCATTTTGATTTTTTTTATTATTAATTGTGTCAGCAACATTTTTTTGTATTAAAAACGATTATTTTTTACCCGAGTTTATTTCTTACTTTCTAAAGCAAAATCAGTTTATGACATGAGAGCACTTTGACGTTCACGCAATTGTTATTTTGTTTATTTTCAATAGCCATCTTTCATAATTGTAAATGAATTTGTTAGTTAATTTTATAAAAGTATGATTAACGCATGAAAAGTTCAAATCTATTTATTTCGAAAACAGTGCGTTGTAGCGACTTTAGTGTTAAAATTGCGAAATTTTGAAAAACAAACAACTTATAAATAACAATGTCCAATGCCCCGCCAAACGAGCCGCGTACAACTAAAAAATCATATTCACTAAATAAATGTATAGAACGCTATCATTTAAAGGAAAACCATTTGGAATATATTTGAATTAAACCGATGTTAGGGCGCCATCTTCCAAGAGCTCCAGCTTTCTTGGGAAGTATTTTTGTATTAAAGTAATTTACGTTAAATCGACATAAAATCAGCTCTAGAATCTGCAGTTTCCTTTTATAAAAAGAGTTTTTGGTATATATGTATATATATATATATATATATATATATATATATATATATATATATATATATATATATATATATATATATATACAATATATCCCAACGTTCCGAAAAAGCTCCATAACTTGCTTATTATTAGAGATATTGACTTCCTCTTTTTTATAGATTATAGCTGCGTTTCCGCTGCACGTTTTAAAATATTGCAGTTTATGGACAAGGTGTGCAAATATTTAAAAAAACTTCAGTTGTGTTTTTTGTTAAGGAAATCTACCCAGTCTGATTTAATTTTTGGATTCTAAGCTAAATTATGAATCACTTTTATATAAGATGTTTTCACCTATCTGTGATAATCATAAATTATGATTTGTGGCGCTTTTTTTGCCAGAATTCGAACCTTCCAAACCTTTGCCGATAAGTCTAAAGTATTTTAAGTGTTTACAACATGCACAGTCGCATGTGCCTACTGCAATTTTTTACAAATTGAGAAATCAAAATTCACTTTTTTTAGATCGCATCGCCTATTTGTTATGGTACTGGTCAAAAGCTTTTTTGAAAAGCTTTTCCTCAATATAAGATTTGTATAGTCCAGTGCAAAAATCCAGGTTGCTGTCCTAAAATAGCTACATTTCGACAAACTTTTCTTCTTAACACAATAAAAACCGAGTGGGTTTCTGTCAATGTTACAGTCTATCAATCTTTTTGTACAGATTATAAGTCTCAAGAGGAATTTTACTCGTCAAGAACTAGTTAATATGGTACACAGTCTTAGTGAAGCAGGTTGTATTATTTTATTGGCTCAAGGAATCTACAATCAAAAATACCCAGATTCAAGAATGCCGCAAAGTGGTTCATTTGAAAATTGAAGTATAGATTTGGAGCATTATGTACAAGAAGAAAGAAGTATTAGCACGAAAAATAGACGAAAATCTGGAGTTGGAAGTCCTTTTAATGTTACCAGAAAATTCAACATTGAGCTGTGGAGAAATTGAGGCAGAAACTGACATATCGCGAACCAGTATTAATCGAATTACCTTGAAATACAAGTATCCTCCCTACCGGCTTCAGCTACATCAAGAACTTTTTGGAGATTGAGTAAATTTTTGTGAAACCATGGCTACTTGAACTGGAATTTTATGCATACGATCTTATTTAGTGATGAAGCAACATTTAAGAGTAATAGGTCTGTTAATCGACTCAACATGCATTACTGCACGACTGCAAGCCTCTATTGGATGCACAGAATTGATCGTCCAAAGAGACGGTCATTGAATGTCTGGATCTCAATTCTTGGGGGCCAAGTAATTGGTCCGCTCTTTTTTGATGATGTTTTGAATGTAGTGAGATATCGAGAATTTGTTCAAAATAATCTCCCACTTCTGATGCAAAATCTCGATTTGCATTCGCGAAGGATCATGTGGCTGCAGCAGGATGGAGCCCCTATGCATTATCATCGAGTAGTTCGACGATTTTTAAATGAAACCTTTCCAAATCGTTGCATAGGAAGTTGCCCTGTTCGCTCACTCGACCTTGCTCTAATTCATTTCTTCCTTTGGGGATTTGTTAAAGGAAAGGTGTATAAACTTAGACCAACGACTGCGGATGACATGAAACAAAGAATACGCGATACATCCCGTTTAATAAATGCATTAATGCTAAGTCGTGTTAGACTATCTTTTAGATGAAGACTGCATGTTTGCATTGGTAACATATTTGAGCATATGTTAAAAAATAAGTGTAAAGTAGCTTTAATTTTTTTTTTTTGTTTTTAAAGGAAATTCCAATTCCATACTTTTGTTTATTTTTTCTACGTAAGGCCCACTCGATTTTCATGGTTTTAAACAGAAAAGTTTCTCGAAATTTAGTTATTTTAGGATAGCAACCTGGATTATTACATTGGACTGTACAAGCCTTATAGTGATGGAAAGCTTGTCAAAAAAGTTTTGGACCATAATAGATAGGGGGTGCCGTTTAAAAAAATGAGGTTTTTGGTATTTTTAATTGTCCCTGCATTTCGAAATTCTGGCAAAGAAACCGCCACAAATCAAAATTGACGACATATAAATAAAAAGTGATTCATAATTTAGCATAGAATCCAAAAATAAAATCAAACTGAATAGATTATATTTAAAAAAATATAACATAGGTTCACATTAAAAAAAGAACCATCGAATTGCCAACACAAATATTACAATTTTATCACCTAGGTTATCTATTAGCGGTGAAACTAGCTAGCTAAAGATGATCTCTATTAAAACATACCATAAAATTGATTCAAATATCCAAAATAATAAATGATTACTTTCTGTTTACTAATAAAAGGTGCGCTTAAAACGCACTTATCACATAATTTCCGATGTAAATTCGTCAGTTTAAACAAAAATTAATAAAACCCTCAAATAAATTTGGATCATAATGCGGACGAATACGCCTGTATTCAAATTTGCGCAAGAAAAAGAAACAACAAAAAGTTAATCTTGAAAGAATCGGCATATTCAACCGTTTCTACAAACACATAACAAAATAATACAAATTACACACCATAAATCTTTTTAGCATTGGTCACCCACCACATAAAAAACACAGAAATATTACCATGGACCTCTAGGAGCACCTCGGCTCTATAGTTGATGTTGACCCGACGATTGCAACTCCCCGTACAATTCAGCTAATGACTGCCTTTCTTTCCACTCACGTTTTGATTAAAAGGTACTCAAATTTTATAAGTACGCGCATCCACGAAGTCTGGAGAAATTGCATCGTCAACAGAACCTACCTCTTCTCGAAGCCTTATTTAAGTAATTAAAATATGGTAAATTAAAATTTTCGTATCAACTCTAGTCTTAAAGCCATGTATTTAAAGTCAAATTCTTTGTTTAAAACCACACTCTTATCAACAGATATGACGCTGCAATGACGGCTAAATATCACTTTTCCAAAAGTGATGCAATGCAATAATTTTTATGCGTTCTTTAGTTTAATTTTATATGTTGCAATCCCAACTCTATTTAACGAAAGTCACCTAATTTAACATAACGAAAACATTTATTTACACAAGAATACCCTATTTACAAGGAAACTAATCAATGCTTTCTCTCAAATTAGTAAGAGGATTTCCCTAAATATCGATACCAAAGATGTAAATCTCTTTTAAACTTAACTTTTATTTTACTTTGATCAATAACCTAACACACAAAAGAAAACGTTGCAATAGAAAAGCTTCTCGAAATAGTGATGTGTTATTACATCCAATTACGTAAGTTTGTACTACATTTAAGATGTACGGTACTAACAAATAATAGCCCGCAAAAGAAGAATCAACTTTAGTCTAAGTCAATGACCTCGAGGCGGATAATGAACTCTTTCTCTATTTCTGAACTTGCACGAATTGGTTAACTTCCGGTTCGCTAGTCAGTAACCTGTAAGAGGTCAATGGATTCAAAGTCAACCATTTTGAGGGGGCTAATAAACTCTGTTTCTATTTTTTAATTTACAGGGATTGATTAACTTCCGGGTTGCTTCTCAGCTAGGTCAATGACCTTGAAAAACTCAACGAACTTTGGGGGTTGTTTTTTCGATAGGTCAATGAACTTTAAGTTAATACGCCCCTAATAGAACACGTTCTATTTTTAAATTGTCAAGAATCGCAATCAATGGACTCTTCCCCTCTCGCTTTTAGGAAATGGTTCTGTTTTTTGATTTATACTAATCGTAATATGACACTCCTAGAAATCAATACATTTTGACCTTGTAGAAGTTAATAAAGATTGGCGTATCCAGGAATTGGTTCTATTTTTAGATTTCTTAGAGTCGTAATGTGGCACCTCCAGGGGTCAACGAACATAGGCCTTTGCTTCCAGGTCAGTGACTGAAACAGTCAATGCGCATTGGATCTCGGATTTCTAAATATACCCACGCCTGGTCCAACAACCAAGAAGAGATCACTGAACTTTGGTTCCATTTTCTTAGATATCCAAGAATCATAGTCAATAGTGAACGCTTTTAGTACTTACTTTATGGGCGTTTATGCTCCAATAACCTCTGATCAAGTTCTCCGGAAACAAATAATTCCCAATATGCCGAATATTTTCATTAATCGTGTTTCTCTAGAAGACGTAAGCAATGCCGTAAAAAAAAAGATGGTGTGGAACACCACTCGACCTTCCGACAGACAAAATTGAAACTAAAAGGCATAAAATAATTTTAATTTCAATTTTTTTTTATGACTACGCAACCTCTTTTTTATACGTTCATAACGAAAACAGGTAACACTGTTAAACCAAATACAATAAAATATGTCAAAATGACGTTTAAAACTTCAGGTCTGGTAAAGATTCATAGACATAAATACATGTAACGTAAAACACAGCCGCCCGCTTCTAAAAAATTTAGATAATACAGCTTTTCACATTTACTTCGTTTTACATTAAAGAACGTTATAAAGAAAATTTACACACACACACACACACACACACACACACACACACTCACACTCACACTCACACTCACACTCATACTGACACTGACACTCTCACTCACACTCACGCTGACACTGACACTCACACTCACACTCTCACACACACACACTCACACTTACTCTCACACTCAGACTCACACACACTCACACCCACACTCACACTCACACTGTCACTCACACTCACACTCACACTCACACTCACACTCACACTCACACTCACACTCACACTCACACAGACACTCACACTCACACGCAGACTCACACATACTTACACTCACACTCACACTCACACTTACACTCACACTCACACTCACACTCACACTCACACTCACACTCACACTCACATTCACACTCACGCCCACACTCACACTCACACTTACACTCACACTTACACTCACACTCAGACTCACACTCACACTCACACTTACTCTCACACTCACACTTACACTCACATGCACACACGCACATACACACGCACACGCGCACGCACACCCGCACACGCACCCGCACGAGCACACACACGCACACGCGCACGCACACGCATACGCACACGCACACGCACACGCACACGTACACGCACACGCACACGCACACGCACATGCTCACGCACACGCACAAGCATACGCACACGCACACGCACGCGCACACGCACACGCACACGCACACGCTCACGCACACGCACACGCACACGCACACGCACACGCACACGCACACGCACACGTGACCACTAGAAAAATAATTTAGTTAACCCAGAAATTTTTTTTTGCATATTATTTAGTCTATACCTATTTACATATTGTTTTACACCATAATTGTTCATTTATTGTATTTTATCCTGTTTCATTTAATTGTAAAGCTTATTTAATATATGTATTAAACCATTCTGTGTTAGTCACTGAACAGCTTTAACAATTATGAACTCAATCCCAGCTCACTGCCGAACTTAGCTAAAGGCACAACATAAAATCAACTTGTGTGTGGAAGTTAATTAAAGTAGTGTCCTAGAAATACACTGCAATCTAAAAATAAACGAAAATAAAGTTTATTTTCCTTTATACAGCACCAAATATTTAATCCAAATCTACTCAAAGCTTGCTTTGGTTTAGTTTGTTGATGACTTCCATCTGACCAATAATGGTTGTTATGGCGCTTAAAAATCCGTCACTGCTTGTATGTGCCAAATAGTATTATTACAAAACGATTCATTTATATTACAACCTGCATAAAACCACTGGCCAGACATCGAGCTCTTTTCATAGCCACCCAAGTGTAACACGTTATTAATACCATTTGTATGGTATTCACTTATTTTCCTTTAAAACCTATAATTTGGTTTAATATGACCTACGACTACACACACTAGACTCCGCTATCACTCTTGTTAGGGCATCTATAGCGTTTGCTTTTGTATCGTCTTTCTTCTATTTCTCGTTTTTTGTGAAAACTTCCATATACTCTTGGGATATCCTCTAGTCTATAATCATAAACTATTAGTAGTAGTAGTCTTCCTTGAGGTAACAATTTTAATAAAATTAAGAAATTAGTTGAAAAGTGCAACATGGCATCTAGGGCAAATGGACAAGTAATGGTAGTTCTAACAGTGTTCCTTCATGAAGTGATTGTAAACCAGATTAGTTTGACTACAATGCGCTTTATTATTCAATGGTTTCGTAAATTTCCGACATTAGTTCTTGATTTTTGCTGTATTAATTCTTCAGATAATGCAGACCTAAGAAAAATATCCGCCCCTAAAAATCAGTACCGTTGAAAAATCCTATTATCATGTTGCCGCCATTCCGGGTACTTTTGAAAATAATATAAACCTGCAAGTATCCGGTTTTCATTTCTCTCATTTTCATAGATACATTTTGTAAAGAAGATGTAGAAGTATGTGGTGCAATTAATAACATTAAATATGTAATAGTTATTTGTTATACATCGCCATCGGGTAGTTTGGTAACATATTTAGATGAATTGTTTGTTTTATTAAACTTTGTTTTCCATAGCAATTTGTACATAATTTTAGCTAGTGACTTGACGTACATTTTGAAAACTAGTATAGGCAAATTAGGGTCGGAGACGGAAAAAATTGTTAGAAAGCTAATTTCCTGTGGAATATGTTCTTTACGTCCCACTGACCTTCTCCATAGAAATCGCCAAAAATCTGACGTGGAGAACCTCCTTAAATTTTGAGGAAATGACCGCATCTTGATTTCTTTCGAAATGGCTATTTCTCGAGAACAGACTCTCATAGAATCACGCCGTTCATATTTACAATAAAAGCCAAGAACACCCTTAACAACGACCGCCATATTGGAATTCCATAAAATAGCCATTACTACGGAATGGATAAAATTCCTGTTTGCACTACAACTTAAGATTTGCATTAGAGAACAGATTAAAACATTGTTTTCTAACTGTAACTCAGATTTCCGGTAAACTACTCTTCCTTTTTAAAAAAATCGGTCGCCATCTTGGAGTTCTTGAAATGGTGATAACTCGGGATCGAAAATACATTGAGACATTTGTTCAAATGAGGTCATATTTTAAATGTGTTAAAAACATTCATATATATATATATATATATATATATATATATATATATATATATATATATGATATGATATAGAAAAAAAGCAGGAATTGCAATTGTAATAATAAGCTTTCCTTAAACTTTCCTCCTTTTTACGGCTTCGGTAGGGAAAGCCCCACTTCGTTTCACAACTACGATATTTTCTGTCTTCGAGATGACCATCGGGCCGTCTTTCTCCATAATTGATTCACTACGGTTCAAAGTCAATTCGCCACCACATCTACCACACATTAAAGCTCAAGACAGACCGCTTCGCCATATGTTTAGTCATACTACCTAGGCCATTATGTAAGTCACTGCAGTAGTAAAATTTCGTAGCGGTAGTGGAATTAATTGGAACTAACATGTACACGGCACTTTGGGGTTGTGTCAGGGTAACGATGAGTACTGGTAGATCAGAGTCGGCACCTACGACGACAGCTACTCGTTTTGATTCCGCGCTTGGGTTCTCGCCGTTTCAACAATCAAGACATCCGTTTCTGATCAAACAAAGTGGCCGTCTAGAGGTAGGTACGTTCTGCTATCAGAATTAGATAGGCTGGATGAGGTAAGTGTTGCATTATGAGGGGCAGGTAAAAAAAATGAAACTACTCAAATTAAAATCAACGATCTTTGGGCAATGGTGGTTCAGCCCGTTAATGTACTATTTTGGGAAAGGACCACCAATAAAACCCACTTTATTCATAAATAAGTAATTAATAAATACATTAATAAATCAAACAACAAAAAAAAACAATGAAAGGGTTAAATATGTAACAAAACACCATTAAGTCAGGTTAAAGTGCGTACAAAATTATAACATTAAGAGAAAATGAATAAAAAGCAATTTAGTTACACTGAAATACAATAACAAAAAAAACGAAACCCAATGTAGTCACGCCCACAATTGTGATATATATAAGCAAAATAAAAATCATAATACCAAACATGTGGCCCTTTAAAACCTTTAAATAAATAAGCACATAAAACAATAAAGCAAATTACGGTACATATAAAACACAACAACAGTAAAATTGCACAGGTGATAATAAGGTAAAGGCAAGGACAAAAGGAAATAGACAAGGAATTTACACGTACACACTCGTTTGGTTGCCACTAAAGCACAAAATACACATGAAAAGTTAGAACCAATTGCATATAAAGAGAAATTAGTTCGCAGGCAAACAATTCTACCTAACAACTGACAAAAAACAAAGCCTTACAAGGGTAAGTTATAAATAGATCACAATATCGTGACCTATGTATATATATATATATATATATATACGTCATTCTATCATTTTTGCGTCCATCTATTTGGCATTTACCATCAATCTGGCTACACTTTGCAAAGTGGCGTCTGTATATGGACGCCAGATTACAATCCTTAATAATTTTCTTGGTATGAGTGTTAGAGAAGCACCGTTGACAAAAGACAATTCTGATAGAATCCTATAATACTCATTCTGAGTATGGGGCCCATTCCATACTCCTACGTTGAGATTTTTTAAAAACTTGTCGACGCCAAAATCGTGTAATTAGTAAAATTGTATACAAACTTAGTTCAGCACTTTGCCGTCACGGCGCTATTTCTAAATATACTTTTATTGTATTTATTCTGTACATTTACAATCTTTCAGACGTCTTTAAATGGCAACACTGTACAACCAATTTCTAATATTCTTTCTTATTTAATTTGAAGTAATTTCATATTTACGGTCTACAGCCTTCTGGCGTCATTCTACCTAGATATACAATTGATGTTACTTAACATCATTATGAACTCACACATGCATTATTTTGTAAATCATTCTGAAGTCATATATTAACACATATACATACTGTTTATTCTAAGCAAGATTAGCTACCTCATGCACCTCAAATACACCATTCTATGTACACACCCAGAAAATAAGAAAATTTACAGATAAATGTAAAACATTTAAAATGCAAATTGGTTAATATGTTTTTCAGTTTTGTCATAGGTAGATAACTACAACGGTTGTTTGTATTAGTAATTTTGCTTGGGACACCCAGTTGATTCGAACGTTACCAGATGATATAATCCAATGCAAAATTTACTTATTATTAACAGTTGAGATGACATTATTACCCTTATTTTAAAAGGGTGACTTTTTAAATCGCATTTCGGATTCGCTTCTGTATTTGTGTGTGTACAAATATAAAGAAAATCCGTTTAAAATTAATTAAATAACTTTGTACACCAAATTCATAGTTTTAATCGACACTTCATAGATTTAATTTTGAATTAGTGTTTGTTTCAATTCTTAGAGGTAGATAGTTTAACCGAAAGTTTTACCGCGAAGTATATTCATCCTTGGATTTTGCTTAGTAAACCTCTAACAAACTGCAGAATGTAGATTAAGAAACAAGTGTCTTAATTTTGAATTACGTAGTAACTTGTTACGATGAAACCGTTTATTTATCAAAATTATTTTTTTAGTGCGACTAAGTTAAATTAGTACCGTTTAGGGCGTTAGAAACCAGTTCTATTATTAACCTCGTGTCTGCGCATGCGCGCGTCTGTGCTTGTGCATCAGTACATGTGCACGCATGGGTGCATGTGTGTTTATCGTTTATCAGGACGTCCATGTCGGTGGCGTATTTGTACTTTTAGAACTAAAGTTGAGTGCTTTGTGTTATACTCAGAGAGGTATAATGAGTACGACACCCATCCATGTCCATAAACAGCACTACTAGTTCCTAATAATAGGGCGACACACAATGCTTCCACTGAACCTGTATCATTCTTTTCCCTGTTGAAAATTTTTATTGACTTTCAAAAGGCGGGGTTTTATGCAAGGCTGCTCTACATCTAATTCACTATACTTAAAAAACGAATGTACGAAAAAAGGTCGCGGACAATTGGTCGCGCGAAAAAATGTCGCGCACATTTGAACGCACATCAAAAGGTCGCCAGCGAAAAAAGGTCGCGGACAAATGATCACGTGAGAAAATGTCGCGTAGACAAATATAACTATTAAACGTTCCTCCACATTTTATCCAGGCTTAGGACTGGCAGTTAATAACTGCCACGTTTAAAAGTTTTTTTTATGTTTTTATATTTTATGATTTTTTTTTTGTTGGTTCTTGCTTTTCTGCTTTTTATATTTGTAACTCGAAGTTATGAGCAACCGCCCTTAAATACTCCTAATGTGGATGATTGGCATATTATTGACAAATAGTTTTCTGTCGCTGCGCCGTATCTTTACAAATTTTTTTGAGTGGCTGTTCGTTTCCAGCTATGTAGTGTTCAATTTTCAAACAATGTAAACTTTCCTCTTTTTTTAACGAATTGATAAATTTCTACAAATTTAGATGTGCTGCATTTAATATAGAGGAGACACTATTGTGCCATCCTTCTGCAGAATAATTTGTATATGGTATGACTTCCTCTATGAATTCAAAACAATTCCAAAGATTTCTTGAAAACTGCGTTTGTTGTCTCTGGTGTCGTCGATCCAAACAATCTATACACTCACCTTCAAATTTAGAGTGTACTGAGTGAAATCAACGCCGCGTCGCAGTGTTCCAGTGTGGTATTCAGATAATTGTTAACAAAAATTTAAATTTTTTAGTGCCACCATTTGTCCGCGATCTTTTTTCGTCGGCGCCCTTTTTTCGCTGGCGATATTTTGAGGTGCGCTCAAATGTGCGCGACAATTTTTCGCGTAACCAATTGTCGGCGATCTTTTTTAGCGACACCTTAACAAACATTCACGCCTAAAACAGGTTCGAACCAGGGACTTTCTTTGGATTGAATGGTGATGAAGATATTATAATTTTTAAATAACTAAAGAAGTGGAGAAAATAAATTCATCAAATTGTTTGTCTGATAATTAAAGTGGTTGAAATAGGCTGATTGTACCAAACTCAAAATTCTAGTACGCACCCATTACTCACTGCTTTCCTGTACTTTACCCTTACTTGATAAATGTATCTCTTCTACATTGGGAGCTATTTAAATAACATAAGTATTGTATTGATTTTATTTGAACATATATGAATAGACCTTGACGCTCATATGCTGTAATAATAACAATATGTATATCTTTAACTAAGACGTCAAAATGATCGGCTAGTTCATTGGTGATAGAACATATATTTTTCGAATTAGATGAAATCACACCTAAAACTGATTGCACATAAACTATTAATTGCAATATGTAGACGCCAATATGTTTGCAACCAGAACATTGTGTATATTTTAAACTAAGACGCCAAAATGATCGTGTAGTTTAGTTGTGAAAACATTCATACAATTTTTGAATAATATGAAAGCAGACGTCAAACTGGTTGCTCACAAACTATTAATATAAAATATATTGACGCCTAAATGTTTGCAACAACAACATTATGTATATTCTAATCCGAGATGCCAAAATGATTGCTTTGTTACATTAAGAGCGCATGCAACGCAGCAAGACGCCGTAATGATTTTTAGTGCAGTACTTGAATGTACGGGTTCCAGAATGATTGTCAAACGTACAAAAATTATGTATATAGTAAAAAAAAAGCTAGAAACATATGGAATAGACCATAGAACTTAGAAAAAAATACTGACCTATATACTTCAATAAAATATCAGAGAATACGTCTTGTTCTAGGTGACGCCAAATTAAGGAATTACGTACGGACGCAATAATGATTGCATGATGTATATATATATATATATATATATATATATATATATATATATATATATATATATATATTTGATTGCATTTGAAAAATACAGCGCCCCTTTCTCAAGTTACACATTCATCTATACAACAAATAAAGACAATAAAAATAAAATTCGCAATGTTTAATGGTTATCTGGTTCCGGGAGTGTGTACCCACTTGGCAATTGCCTTTTACAATTAATAACCAGAGCGGTATCATGTACCCGTTCACCAGCCCATCTCTACACTAATCTAAATGTAAACAACAAACAATAATGCTAATTCACAACAATACCAGAGTGAGAGAGGCATGTACTCTCCTTTATTTTAGCAGATTTCAGCTCAATGAACCCGCGTGCGAATAAGATACCTTTGCAAGGCAATGTTTGATTTTTAATACGTTACATAGGCCTGAAAAATTATTAGACGCGAGCTCTCGCGGATATAAAAATACCTACTTAAACTTGAACATATATTCCTTTAATTGACCACAGACACAAATCGTTAACATACGCGGTTTCACTTGAAAAAGGTTGACTGTTATTTATAGATTAATATTTGAAAAATACGTTAAAACTAACACAAGAATTATTTTAAAGACAAACTGTTTACTATGAAGGTTTTTAATTAACCCTCTCGACCTGGCTCCTTCGACACTTTAACTGTAACGACCTTTTCCCCGATTTCAAAACTAACTACATTTTCTCCCGGAATTAACCCCCATTTTTCAAAAGTAATAAAAAAAATAAGAAACATTAATTTACGTTTGAGCAGTTTCATATTAACTATTGCACGACATCTTAATTTTAAGAATACGCATTCGTCCGTTTAGGTCTCGAGTTTCCAAATAACAAACAAAGTTATCTTTTGATCGCGGTCTATACCGACACAATTACTTACTAAACTAGTGACATTTTTGCATTAAGAATCAGCGCATAAGAAATTCCAATGTTTCGGTACGCCCCTTCAGTAAAGCAGTTTTTTTAAGCGTGCTCCTGCTAGTCAAACCCCAACATGTGTTATTCAACCCGAGCCAAATATCAGTTACATACATTCTCACATTTCTTACATAAAAATATATAAATAAAATATTTTGAAAACATTCGTAAATTGCGACGTATTATCAAGATATTAAAAATCCACTAATTACCTTTTCTATCGCGGTAACAATGGCGATTTAGCAAACGTTTATTACAATAATAACATTTGCGCGATCCGCTATCTACAATACATAGACGTAAAGTTATCAAAATTAATACCAAGGAAACTACATTTACCTGTTAAAATACAAATTTATTGCTACGTCAGCGTTTTCATTGCTCTGAGCAAAGCAAATCAGCATATCATATTTTTGAAAGTTTTCAAAATTTTGACTCTCCACCATATTTTGCACAATGAACAAACAATACGATTGTTGCACAAAAATAATTTTAATCAGATTTGACAGGTCAATTACGTTTAGATCAGACTAGGCCCAGCCTACTTACAAATTTAGATATAAAGTATTCTTTATATAAGTTTTATTGCCATTAATATTTCTTTCTGAAGCTGTAAGATGCATTTTACCCAATTAAAAAAAATTTTTACAGTTTGAATATGCTTCAAAAACTAGTATATCTTATTTACATAATTTTTTGTTATTATTGTTGTTATCTTTTTTTGCATTTCTGCGCAAAAATCCTTAGATTTATTATTTATTAGTAGCCCTTTTTCAATACTCAAATATATCTTAGATTTATTATAATCGCGTATTTACGTATTTATAATTATAATAAAGCAGTTAGAGTCTAGTAGCCCTTTTTTAATACTTAAATATATCTTGGACGTTCAAGAAAATACGCGTTTATACTGAGCTTATAGGTTTCATGGCCAACTATATCATCAAAATATTAAATTAACGTAAGATTCATTTTTGAGGTTAGTAATGCAAAAGAAGGGCCACACAATATATTTTTTTTGAAAGCTGAGAGTAAGCTCTATTATATAACAAAAAAATATACAGGGTGTCCCATTAAAAAAACAAAACTTTGGTTTATTGCGAAGAAACTGACTTTTTGTGGGGAAAACTGTGCACGCCACTAAAATTCTACGGAAAATTCTGTATAAAATCACATTTCACCATTTCGATAAATTACAAGGCAAAACAGCTACAAGCAGTTACGAGGGGTACTTAAAATGTGCAAATTTTGAATTTCGCCCTGTCCCTCAAGTACTAATAGGACAATGACAATTCTGTTTGTGGCATCTCGCGTTTCACGAAAAAGTAGAAAAAGTATACGAGGGTTGCGAAAACCTCATCTTTCTATCTTTGCTCGCAAACGAGATACCCTACAATTTCAACCAAAACTAAATTATTTGGTCTGTTGAAATTAACCTTCGATTTGAAATAAACCCACTGAAAAAACCACACTGAGGAACGCGGTGCGCACTCAATTGCTCTTCGACCTTCTATCCATCTTTCAGAAAATGTGGCACCTAGATATGGACGAACGCCTACACCAAAGTAAGGAGGCTCCCGGTCTTGCTGAAATCAAATATCCTTATGGGACACATCTGCAGCATGATTATTTGGAAAAATTATTGCCAGAGCTGGGACTAAATCCAAACGCAATAAATTTAGGTAACGTACTGCTGTAAGATTTCCTTGAAAAAAGTAAGGTTCTATGGAACGCCGTCTGATTGTTCCCATCCATACATTTACTTTTCCATGACGTTGACTGTGGGAATGTTGAGTCCAGTACGGATTATTCCGCAACCAATATCTGGAATTATGACAATTTACTGTCCCATTCCGGAGGAAAGTGCATTCATTAGAAAAGACAATGTTATTAAAAAAATTGGGGTCTTCATCGCAACATTAATTGTTCACAAAATTGTAAACGGCAGTGTCAGTCATCATCGTGTAACTCCTGTATGAATTGCACTTTGTAAGGATGATACTTCTCTTCTTTGAATAAAACAAAAGGTAGGTCCACGCTGTTATTTAGGGTTAGTTGCCTTGTAAAATGGTGAGGTCTACCTTGTCGACGCAAATCTTTTACGGATCCCGTTTCTTGTGAATTTGGCAATTGGCGGTCTGTCAGGATGTTGTTGGTTAAGTAAATCACATGCTTCCTGGTGACTTCTAAGCCTGTCGCAATATCCAATCATCATTAATGTCTCTATTCCATCCCGTTCGATTAATCTTACCAGTTTTGTTAAATTGAGATTAGAATTCATTACTTTTAGCACGTTTACACTTTCACCACTACGACTGTTAATTAATTTAAACGGCAGGTAAGAATTGAAATTAATTCACGATATAACATTATGGTCTTGATTCACTGAATTCCAAATACATACTGCGATAAACGTCCGATAACTTAATACTATCAGCACATAACCAATAAATTATCACAACTATTGTTAAAAATTGATTTTGACAGTATTTGTTCCATCTGTCAAACATAGTTGTATGGCACCCTACCAAAAATTACAAAATCAACTGTTCATTACTTTAGAAAAGTGAAGGAAAACCTTGTCCTAAATAATTTCTTATTTTTTTATTAAATTTACGTTTCCATTTTTTAAAGTAAATATGATGCCATTTTTTTTTTAATTATTATGTAAAGTACCAATTTTTTTCATCAAGTAGTAAGCTGATCTATGAACCTTAGAGAAATAGGTGACGTGACTAAAGTAATTTTTACGTTGTCTATTTAAAAGATAAAATTGAACAGTCCAAGCACTTTTTCTTTAGAAAATTAAATAACGCAATTATGGATTATGTTCCAAACTTTATCATCACACTGTATATATTTTTTAAATATTATTATTTGAATCGTGAATTGATAACAAACAAAATCAGACAAAAGAATACCTAATACTAGATACAAAAATTATTATTTAACAACATTGATAGTAATAATTTAATATTTGGTTTATTCGGCAACGAAATTGTTACAAATTCTTTGATTATATATGAAAACAAATATAAACAAAGAAATATTAATTTTTAAGAGTAAAATATATATTTACTTTATAATAAAAAAAATAATAAAACTGTATCATAAGATATTTAATTGTAAGTTTCTAATAGGAAAACCATTAAGGAACATATAAGAACAAATAGTGTATTATTGGTCTATAAAAAAATACTACAAAACACAATAAAAAAAAGTAATAACAAAAAGAAGTTAAATTAGGCTGAGTTCAGTGAAGCAAATCAAAGTTGGGGTGCGTTCACCGAACCGTCAGTTTGGTTAAATTGAAGCGTGCGGACCGCCGGCAATAAAAGATCAATTAGAATGGTTGGGCGGTCTGGAAACAGTCTGATTAAAAAAGAGAAGGACCAAATAGACAGGCACAAACCAATAAAGTGATAAAGTAATAAGAGAGAGTTAATTATCGCGGCTGCCGAATATAAACGGTAGTTATAGACTATTACGTAAGAGTGAGAGAGTGTAACTTCAATTTCACCAGATAATTTGAGCTTGCAGAGCTGAGAAAAGAGGTATACAACGTTCCCGGAATATTAAAGCACTAACTAACCGGTTAATGGTTATTGGCTGTAATGAAAAGTTTATACTACGTTTTCATTAAGTGAACTTTCATTAAGATTAAGTCTTGTTTTGTTATGCACTAATTGTCATATTTTCTTAATTAGCAAATGATTCAAATCTGAAATCCATGTTTCTATTATTAAAAAAGAAATTAATATTAATGACAACCTTTTAGCATTTTAAATATTTAAGAATTCTCAAGATTTTTTTTTGTGTAAATTCTCATAGACCTTCATTACATTTTGTGAATAAACTTCTGATACAATTTTGGGTGATAACAGGAGTAATGTGAGGGAAACTCGCTGCGTACGCGCTTATGCAATTTCTCTACGTAATGTTTAGTATAAAGACTGCATCACAAATTAATTTATACATATTTATATTTTATCTACTTTCTTTAATTATGTTATATTCATCACACCTTGTTTATGTATCTACATGGGAAATGCTGTATTTAATGAAAACAATGCTTTCCTTGAGCGCTTGTTAAGCGAATCTCTAATGCCTATGTAAGTTTACCCTCTACTTTAAAACGAAATATTTATAGGGGGTCTCTATTCAACTTACTTTAATGCTAATATTTTTTAATGTATTCATAAGGTACGCTTTAGGGTTTTTTTTAATTACTCTTTTAGTTTTTTTATTTTTTAATCGTATAACATTTTTAGTAACAAAAATTTTTAAATTAAATTATCTTTCAATAATATATAACTTTTAGATTCAAAGTTGACGGTTTTCGACACACTGACACAAGACATGCCTCTTTTGACATAGCTTTTTTTCTTCCTTCCCTCGGGTCTGTCTACCTAGCTACACTGCAACATTTATGGCTTATTGTGTTCTCCCTACTGGTTTGTTACACCTAGTCCGTGATTTTAATGCCCTATTGCAGAGCGCACAGGTCACACACGGAATGTCTGTTTAAGTTTTCTGGTTCTACTTGTACACTGTTTCTGGTTCCTCACCGCAGAATCTACACGTGGGGTCTCCATCAAATTTCTTGATCTTCCTTAAATGGTTCGTAACAGGCGCATGTCCTGCCAGGAACGTGCGTGTGTGCGTGCGTGCGTGCGTGCGTGCGTGCGTGAGTGCCTGCGTGCGTGCGTGCGTGCGTGCGTGCGTGCGTTCGTTCGTGCGTGCGTGCGTGCGTGCGTGCGTGCGTGCGTGCGTGCGTGTGTGCGTCGCGCGTGTCGTGTGTGTGTGTGTGTGTGTGTGTGTGTGTGTGTATTAGCCTAAATATTAAAGATTATGAATTTTCCATCTTTTCACAAAAAAAAGTTATACCTTGTAAATGTCTCTCCGAGTGACCGCTTTCAAGATATTTGCGTATAAATTATTCAGTACACCGTTTCAAATTCTCACATTTAAAATTTTGCTTGAAGTACCTAGGTTGTGATTAAATCAGATGCAATAATAAATGCTATAATTACTACAGAAATAACAACAAGAAAACTACAATACAAAAATATTAACATTTAATAAAAAAAGAGAGAATCTTTCGACAATAACTGTTCAATACACTTCAATACATTTGAGAACCCGTCTGCTGAACGACCGTCTTATCCTAAATAATAACTGATCCTTTCGAAACTGTTCGACAGCGTTTACAATTTTCTGCGATAATTCTTCTCGAGTGTTCACTGTTTCTTTATACACGAGCCATTTCAAATATCCCCAAAAACAAAAATCAAGTGGATTGAAATCGGGACTTCGAGGCGGCCAAGGCGTCTGGCTTCCACGACCTATCCAGCGATGAGGAAATTGAACATTTAGATAGTCTTTGACACCTCTAGAGAAATGTGCAGGGGCTCCATCCTGCACGAACACCATGTTTTGTCTTAGTTCTAGGGACAAATCATCAAAATACTCGGGTAACTGAGTTTGCAGAAAATTAAGGTAGATTTCGCCGTTTAAATTAGT